>JAJEJO010040225.1:0-10332 GCA_020662805.1 Glaucomys volans | reverse complement strand
TATGCAGCAAAATGAAACTAAACCCATATCTCTCACCCTGTACAAAACTCAACTCGAAGTGGATCAAGGACCTAGAAATCAGACCAGAGACTCTGCACCTAATAGAAGAGAAAACAGGTCCAAATCTTCATCACGTTGGCCTAGGACCAGATTTCCTTAACATGACTCCCAAAGCGCAAGAAATAAAAGCTGGAATCAATGACTGGGATAGAGTCAAACTAAAAAGCTTTTTCTCAGCAAAGGAAACAATCAGCAATGTGAAGAGAGAGCCTTCAGAGTGGGAGAAAACCTTTGCCACACACACTTCAGATAGAGCACTAATCTCCAGAATCTACAAAGTACTCAAAAATCTTTACACCAAGAACACTAATAACCCAATCAATAAATGGGCCACGGAAATGAACAGACACTTTACAGAGGAAGATCTACAAGCAATCAACAGATTTATGAAAAAATGTTCAACATCCCTTGTTATAAGAGAAATGCAAATCAAAACCACCTTAAGATTTCATCTTACCCCAATTAGAATGTCTCTTATTAAGAATACAGGCGAGTAGACTCAACATGGCTGACAGCAGCAACTGGCTGCCTTCATGACCCTGTGAGGCCTACCGTGCTGAGTGGAAGTTCTGTCGGAGCGCCCGGCACTTCCTGCACCACTACTACGTCCAGGGAGAGCTCCCGACCTATGAGCAGTGGCTGCACGACCTGACCAGTTGTCGCAACTGGGAGGAACGCCATAGTGCCGAGGCCCAGGGATCACCCTGTGAGAGTGAGGGGGCACGTGTCCAGGCTGCACAGAAAAACACCCTGGTGTGGGCCTTGAAGCAGAACCCCCCTGCTGACTGGCACCTTCCTCTGCTGCAGGAAAAAGATGAATGACAAGCACCCCTCTCCTTGACCTGTGCAGCTTCCACAAATCTCTTTCAAGTGGAGCTGTCACACAGCCCTAAGAACTGTGACCAGCCCATGCCATCTAGTGGAACCCTTTTGAGTTGCCACTCAATCTGGTATACAGAACAGGACATCTCAGTAGCCCTACCTGCCTGCCTCTTGCATCAGGGTATCCCATCACTACAGTGCACTGAAAGACAATTACACTCCCTCTACAGATTATAAGAAGCCAAGTATTATGTCAGGTACCTGTGAGCAGCCAAGCCAGGCTGACTCATGCCTGCCCCAGGAATAAGTCTCTGAAGAATAGGATTCTTAAGCTAACAGTGAGAACCCTGACAAGTGTGGACACATGGGTGAGTCAGAATGAGGTAGCTAAACAGTTGTGCTTCTGTGAACAACTCTCCTTGTCCTTGGGAAGTAGGCTACTACATCCCACGCTTATGATTATGTATTGCCAGCCTCTGACATCCAAGCATGCTCAGTTCCACTGCAGAGGCCGGTGCGGTATGACAAACAGGCAGGGGTTTCTGGCTTCTCTGCACTAGGAAACTTCATGGAAAGCTCCCAAGGAGGCCTTCGGAGATTTTTAAGAAATGCACACACCTACAGAACACAATCTTGCAAAGGTTCATGGAATCTTGGTGTCAAAAACCCAAATCCAAAGGGCTAGGGTTTTTATTTTAAGGCTGATAAGTTGTCTTCAAATAATTTCTATTGTAGTTCAGGAAAAAGACATAAACATTAAACATCAATAAAGGAATCTTGGGTTGGGGATGTCAAATATATGCATAGAAACCACCAAGAGCACTAATTCTTTTAGAAGTCTATTACCAATAAGGTGGTTTAGCACCTTGTGGCAGCATAACAGGCTCCAAGTGCAATGAGGACCAGTTTGAGTATATGCCCAGCACCCTCTCGGCCTTTCCTGGCAATGGGCAGTGGGTTAAATATCTTTTAATTTGTTCTCTGAAACAAAATAAGTGATTATTTCAGAAAGGCATACATTAAAGAATAAAATTTCAAAAAAAAAAAAAAAAAGAATACAGGCAACAACAGGTGTTGGTGAGGATGTGGAGAAAAGGGTACACTCATACATTGCTGGTGGGAGTGCAAGTTGGTGCAGCCACTCTGGAAAGCAGTGTGGAGATTCCTTAGAAAATTTGGAATGGATCCACCATTTGACCCAGCTATCCCACTCCTTGGCCTATACCTAAAGGACTTTAAATCAGATTACTAAAGTGATGCAGCCACATCAATGTTCATAGCTGCTCAATTCACAATAGCTAGATTGTGGAACCAACCTAGATGCCCTTCAATAGATGAAGAAACTGTGGTATATATACACAATGGAATATTACTCAGCCATAAAGAAGAATAAAATTATGGCATTTGTAGGTAAATGGATGATGTTGGAGACCGTTATACTAAGTGAGATTAGCCAATCCCAAAAATCCAAAGGCCGAATGGTCTCTCTGATAAATGAATGATGATGCATAATGCAGGGTGGGGGGGGGGGGGCAAGAATGGGGGAGGGATAGATAGCTAAGAGGGAGGGGGGGGGGGTGTTGGGGTGGGGGGGTAAGAATAACAACAGAATGTGTGACAGACATCATTGCCCTGTGTACATGTATGAATACACAGATGGTGTGACTCTACTTTGCGTACAACCAGAGAAACAATAGCTGTACTCCATTTGTGTTCAATGAATCAATAATAAAAAAAAAAAAACATCAGACTCCACTGCTTTATACTATACTTGAAATAAAATCAATCTTTTTACCATATCCTATGAGGTACAACATGACCTTTCTAGCCTGATGTGGTCACTATCATCAGCCTTCTTCCCCCCTATACATGCTATGCTCTATCCCTCAAGCTTTATTCCTGTTCCTTAAATACATTAAACTGGTTCTCACCTCAGGAAATATTTGCTCTTCTCTTAGCTGGAGTTGATTTCCTCTAAAACTCACATAATTAATTTCTGCTCAAACAATATCTCAAAAATTTTTACTATTTGACCCCCACCCTAGTCCTTCTATCTGCCCCAACCATGTTTTCTTTGCTTCATCGCACTATTTATTTATTTAAATCTGTTTTTCCAGACTCCATGAAGCCAGTGAGTTTTTTGTTTTGTTCACTGTTACATCTTCCATGTTTAGTAAATACTGACTAAACTAATGCATGAGGGATATATTGCAAGCAAGGGGTAAACGTAGTACTCAATTTGTTTTCCTGAAAAACCTTGTACTTTCTACTTATACCACCCTGCTTCTATCCATATATGCTGTTCCCAAATTCCATCTGAAAATTCCTAGTAGCTTCTAACACCATGGAATAATCAAATCAGTAATTCCTTAAGCTGCTTTCATATTGGAATCACCTTAAGTACTTTTAATAAAATGTCTCTGGTTTTGTGATAAGAGACAGGGACCGGCAATATTAAAAAGCTCCTCAAATGATTCTGATGTAGCTAGGTCACTTTTTAAGATCAGGGGTTGGTAAACTTTATCTGTAAGGGTACTTTATCTGTGTGGTAACTACTGAACTCTGCCATGTAGCACAAAAGCTACATAGACATTATATGTTAATGAAAGGGCATGGCTGTGTTTATTACAAATGGGAGAGCCAGATTTGGTTCATCCTATGGTTGGCCACACCCTGCTGTACTATGTTCCTCAAATATTAATATGAATATGAACCATCTAAAAATCTTGTTAAAATAAAAATCTCATTAAAATGCAGATTCTAATCCAAGAAATCTGGGGCAGGGCCTGAAATGAAGCATTTCAAACAAGCTCTCAGGTGGTGCTGATACTGCCTGTACATGGACCAGGAAGACACAACTTTGGCAATGGGTGCCAGGCTGAACTGAATCCATTAGGATTTTTAGAGAAATGATTCAACTGTGTTCTATACGATTTCACATAATGTGATCCTATTTAATTTCATAGAAAGAATGAATCTCATTCTATTGTTAGACTTTTGTAGCACCATCAACTTTAACTAAATAAATATATTTTGTGGTTCATAAACAAATAAATTTAGCAAAAACTCACTTTAAGTTTCCTCATTAATGAACGGATTGATATTCACTCACATACTTACCTATAAATAACATGGAATGCTTTCGTGCAAATTTCAGGCCTTCGTTTCTATCAACTTCACGATTTTCCTAAAAGATAAATGCTATGATTAAGAAAAGCTGCCAAAATGTAGAAAAAAAATGCCACATATCCACCTTCTTACCTTATCAATTTTATTTCCAACTAGCATGTTTACTATGTCATTTCTTGTACAGTATGTTTCCAATTCATTTAACCAATTATCCAATTTAACAAAGGTGTCTCTTCTTGTGACATCATAAACTGAAATAAAAGCAAAGTCATTTATTAAATAGCATTAAAAATAAGAGGTAATGACATATTTCTGATACGTAGCTAGAAGCTGACATTACTATACAGGCATTTTGTAAAGCCTTCAATGCTTAATGAGTGTCTATTGTCTACTGACCTACATGGAAAAAGTAAATGTTAAAAAAAATAAATCAAGAAAAAACTAAATAGACCAATAATATGTAATAAGATACAAGCAGTAATAAAAAGACTTCTAACAAAGAAAAGCTCAGAACCAGACAGATTCTCAGCTGAATTCTGCCAAACCTTTAAAGAAAAACTAATACTTCTCAAATTATTCCATGAAGCCAGTATCATATTCAGACCAAAACCAGGTAAGGACACAACAAGGAAAGAAAACTATAGACTAATATCCCAATAAACTTAGATCCAAAATGCTTCATAAAATATTAGCAAATCGTGTTCAATCACATATTAAGGGTATATACCATGACCATGTTGGTTTTATTCAAGAGATGCAAGGATGGTTTAATATATGCAAATCAATATATATAATTCATCACATTAATAGAATTAAGGACAAATATCAATTAGTAATCTCAATAGATGCAAAGGCAGCCTTGGACAAAATTCAGCACCCACTCATGATAAAAATGCTGAAGAAACTAGGGGCAGAGCAACCTACCTCAATACCATAAAGGCTATATATGAAAAACCAAAGCCAACCTCATAGTAATTGGGGGAAAACTGAAAGCATTCTCTTTAAAATCTGGGACAAGACAAGGATGCCAACTTTTACCTCTCCTATTTAATACAAGAAATTATACAAGAGCAATTAGGCAAAAGAAGGAAATAAAAGGGATAAAAAATAGGAAAAGAAGAAGTCAAATTATCACTGTTTGCAGATGACATGATTTTACACCTAGAAGATCCAAAAAAATTCCACCAAAAGACTACTAGAGCTAATAAACAAATTTGGCAAACTAGCAGATTACAAACTCAACATACAAAAATCAGTAAGTTTCCTATATACCAACAATAGATTTGCTGAGAAAGAAATCAGGAAAACCACTCCATTCACAATAGCCTCAAAAAACAAAAAATAAAAACAACATAAAACCCCCAACACCCTAGAAATAAATCCAACAAAGGAGGTCAAGGACCTGTACAATGAAAACTACAGTACACGGAAGAAAGAAATTAAAGACCCAAGAAGGTGGAAAGACCTCCCATGTTCATGGATGGGCAGAATTAATATTGTTAAAATGGCCATACTACCAAAAGCAACATACAGATTCAATGAACTCCCCATCAAAATACCAATGACATTCTTCACAGAACTAGAAAAAACAGTCCTAAAATTCGTTTGGAAGAACAAAAGATCCAGAATAGCCAAAGCAATTTTAAGCCAAAAAAGCAATGCCAGAGGCATCACAATACCTGACTTCAAATTATACTACAGAGCTATAGTAATAAAAACTGCATGGCACTGGCAAGAAAACAGACACACAGACCAATGGTACAGAATATAAGACAGAGACAAACCCACACTGGTATATATAGTCATCTGAACCTTGAAAGAGATGCCAAAAACATACATTGAAGACAGACTTTTTTTTTTTTTTTTTTTGGTACTGGGGATTGAACTCAGGGGCACTGCACCACTGAGTCACATCCCCAGCCCTATTTTGTATTTTATTTAGAGACAGGGTCTCACTGAGTTGCTTAGGGCCTTGCTAAGTTGCTGAGGCTGGCTTTGAACTTGCGATCCTCCTGCCTCAGACTCCCAAGTGCTGGGATTACAGACGTGCGCCACCGTGCCCGGCGAAGACAGACTTTTTAACAAATGGTTCAAGCCAACTGGTTATCCATATGTACAAGAATGACACTAGACCCATATCTCTCACCATAAATAAAAATGAACTCAAAATGGATCAAAGACCTAAGAATTAGACCAGAAACTATGCAATGACTAGAATAAAATGTAGGGTTAACACTCCACTTTTGAGGGATAGACAAAGACTTTCTCAATAGAAGCCCTAAAACTCAGGATATAATGCCTAAAGTAAATAAATAGGATGGCATCAAATTTAAAAGCTCCTGCACAGCAAAGGAAACAATTAGGAATGTGAAGAGATAACCTGCAGAATGAAAGGAAATCTTTGCTAGTTTTTCTTCTGACAACATATAAAAAGCTCAAAAAGCTTTATACAAAAAAAATAAATGGGCAAATGAAATTAACAGACACTTCTAAGAAGAAATACAAACAGCCAACAAATACATGAAAAAATGTTAAATACCATTACCAATTAGAGAAATGCAAATCAAAACTACACTGAGATTTCATCACACACCAGTCAGAATGGCAGTTATCAAGAATGTGAATAACAGATACCAAAACCAGAGAACACATCAAGGAAAGAAAATTTCAGACCCATATCTCTAATGAACATAGATGCAAAAATTCTTAACAAAATTTTAGCGAATCGCATATAAAAGTATATTAAAAAGATAGTGCACTATGATCAAGTGGGTTTCATCCCAGGGATGCAAGGTTGGTTCAACATCCGGAAATCAATCAATGTAATTCACCACATCAACAGACTTAAAGTCAAGAACCACATGATTATTTCAATAGATGCACAGAAAGCATTTGATAAAATACAGCACCCCTTCATGCTCAAAACACGAGAAAAAATAGGGATAGTGGGGACATTCCTTAACATTGTAAAGGTTATCTATGCTAAGCCCACAGCTAACATCATTCTAAATGGAGAAAAATTGAAAGCATTCCCCCTGAAAACTGGAACAAGGCAGGGATGCCCTCTTTCACCACTACTATTCAACATTGTTCTTGAAACTCTAGCCAGAGCAATTAGACAGACCAAAGAAATTAGAGGAATACGAATAGATAAAGAAGAGATCAAACTATCCCTATTTGCTGATGACATGATTCTCTATTTAGAAGACCTTAAGAATTCTACCAGAAACCTTCTGGAACTCATAAATGAATTCAGTAAAGTTGCAGGATATAAAATTAATGCTCATAAATCTAATACATTTTTATTCGTAAGTGATGCATCCTCTGAGAGAGAAATTAGGAAAACTATCCCATTCACATTAACCTCAAAAAAAATAAAATACTTCAGTATCAATCTAACAAAAGAAGTGAAAGACCTCTACAATGAGAAGTACAGAAAACTAAAGAAAGAAGTTAAAGAGCATCTGAGAAGATGGAAAGATCTCCCATGTTCTTGGATAGGCAAAATTAATATTGTCAAAATGGCCATACTTCCAAAAATGCTATACAAATTCAATGCAATTCCAATTAAAATCCCAATGGCGAACCTCATGGAAATAGAGCAAGCAATCATGAAATTCATTTGGAGGAATAAGAGACCCAGAATAGCTAAAGCAATCCTTAGCAAGAAGAGCGAAACAGGGGGTATCACAATACCAGACCTTCAAATATACTACAGAGCAATAGTAACAAAAACAGCATGGTATTGGCACCAAAATAGACAGGTAGATCAATGGTACAGAATAGAGGAAACAGAGACAAACCCACATAAATACAGGTATCTCATACTTAACAAAGGAGCCAAAAACATACAATGGAGAAAAGACAGCCTCTTCAACAAATGGTGCTGGGAAAATTGGAAATCCCTATGCAGCAAAATGAAACTAAACCCATATCTCTCACCCTGTACAAAACTCAACTCGAAGTGGATCAAGGACCTAGAAATCAGACCAGAGACTCTGCACCTAATAGAAGAGAAAACAGGTCCAAATCTTCATCACGTTGGCCTAGGACCAGATTTCCTTAACATGACTCCCAAAGCGCAAGAAATAAAAGCTGGAATCAATGACTGGGATAGAGTCAAACTAAAAAGCTTTTTCTCAGCAAAGGAAACAATCAGCAATGTGAAGAGAGAGCCTTCAGAGTGGGAGAAAACCTTTGCCACACACACTTCAGATAGAGCACTAATCTCCAGAATCTACAAAGTACTCAAAAATCTTTACACCAAGAACACTAATAACCCAATCAATAAATGGGCCACGGAAATGAACAGACACTTTACAGAGGAAGATCTACAAGCAATCAACAGATTTATGAAAAAATGTTCAACATCCCTTGTTATAAGAGAAATGCAAATCAAAACCACCTTAAGATTTCATCTTACCCCAATTAGAATGTCTCTTATTAAGAATACAGGCGAGTAGACTCAACATGGCTGACAGCAGCAACTGGCTGCCTTCATGACCCTGTGAGGCCTACCGTGCTGAGTGGAAGTTCTGTCGGAGCGCCCGGCACTTCCTGCACCACTACTACGTCCAGGGAGAGCTCCCGACCTATGAGCAGTGGCTGCACGACCTGACCAGTTGTCGCAACTGGGAGGAACGCCATAGTGCCGAGGCCCAGGGATCACCCTGTGAGAGTGAGGGGGCACGTGTCCAGGCTGCACAGAAAAACACCCTGGTGTGGGCCTTGAAGCAGAACCCCCCTGCTGACTGGCACCTTCCTCTGCTGCAGGAAAAAGATGAATGACAAGCACCCCTCTCCTTGACCTGTGCAGCTTCCACAAATCTCTTTCAAGTGGAGCTGTCACACAGCCCTAAGAACTGTGACCAGCCCATGCCATCTAGTGGAACCCTTTTGAGTTGCCACTCAATCTGGTATACAGAACAGGACATCTCAGTAGCCCTACCTGCCTGCCTCTTGCATCAGGGTATCCCATCACTACAGTGCACTGAAAGACAATTACACTCCCTCTACAGATTATAAGAAGCCAAGTATTATGTCAGGTACCTGTGAGCAGCCAAGCCAGGCTGACTCATGCCTGCCCCAGGAATAAGTCTCTGAAGAATAGGATTCTTAAGCTAACAGTGAGAACCCTGACAAGTGTGGACACATGGGTGAGTCAGAATGAGGTAGCTAAACAGTTGTGCTTCTGTGAACAACTCTCCTTGTCCTTGGGAAGTAGGCTACTACATCCCACGCTTATGATTATGTATTGCCAGCCTCTGACATCCAAGCATGCTCAGTTCCACTGCAGAGGCCGGTGCGGTATGACAAACAGGCAGGGGTTTCTGGCTTCTCTGCACTAGGAAACTTCATGGAAAGCTCCCAAGGAGGCCTTCGGAGATTTTTAAGAAATGCACACACCTACAGAACACAATCTTGCAAAGGTTCATGGAATCTTGGTGTCAAAAACCCAAATCCAAAGGGCTAGGGTTTTTATTTTAAGGCTGATAAGTTGTCTTCAAATAATTTCTATTGTAGTTCAGGAAAAAGACATAAACATTAAACATCAATAAAGGAATCTTGGGTTGGGGATGTCAAATATATGCATAGAAACCACCAAGAGCACTAATTCTTTTAGAAGTCTATTACCAATAAGGTGGTTTAGCACCTTGTGGCAGCATAACAGGCTCCAAGTGCAATGAGGACCAGTTTGAGTATATGCCCAGCACCCTCTCGGCCTTTCCTGGCAATGGGCAGTGGGTTAAATATCTTTTAATTTGTTCTCTGAAACAAAATAAGTGATTATTTCAGAAAGGCATACATTAAAGAATAAAATTTCAAAAAAAAAAAAAAAAAGAATACAGGCAACAACAGGTGTTGGTGAGGATGTGGAGAAAAGGGTACACTCATACATTGCTGGTGGGAGTGCAAGTTGGTGCAGCCACTCTGGAAAGCAGTGTGGAGATTCCTTAGAAAATTTGGAATGGATCCACCATTTGACCCAGCTATCCCACTCCTTGGCCTATACCTAAAGGACTTTAAATCAGATTACTAAAGTGATGCAGCCACATCAATGTTCATAGCTGCTCAATTCACAATAGCTAGATTGTGGAACCAACCTAGATGCCCTTCAATAGATGAAGAAACTGTGGTATATATACACAATGGAATATTACTCAGCCATAAAGAAGAATAAAATTATGGCATTTGTAGGTAAATGGATGATGTTGGAGACCGTTATACTAAGTGAGATTAGCCAATCCCAAAAATCCAAAGGCCGAATGGTCTCTCTGATAAATGAATGATGATGCATAATGCAGGGTGGGGGGGGGGGGG
>JAJEJO010040223.1:34982-73947 GCA_020662805.1 Glaucomys volans | reverse complement strand
GATTCCTCAAGTTGGTTAACTGCTCTGGAAGAGAATGGCCTTTCCAAACCCCACCTCTTGGATCCTGGACATGAATATTCTGGCTTTGGGGTGGATGCCACTATAACTGACCTCTGGGGAGTATGCAGTCAACTCAAGGCCAGTTATAAGGGAGGGAATGCTGACTTCCCCCACTTCCCTCTTCCCAGCCTCCTGCTGGTGCTTCCCTTGGCTGGTCCCAAACATCACCTGGACATCAGTCAAGCATTAATGCAGCCCATGGATCAGACCCTTAAAGAATGTGGATGGAGGAGAGTGGCAGAGAGTAGATCTGGAGGAACAGAGAAGACATGAAGCAGATGCCAAAGAAGTAGGCTAGGCTTTTCACTTACCACAAAGTCATTGAGATCGGATCTCTAGCATGTCAGGATGTGTGGCTGTCCCATCAGTGACACACAGGGACCTGGGCAAGTCTTGAGGAATTATCATTACATTCTTTTATTTTGATTACTTTAAATAAAGAGGCTCTCGTAGAAGATTTGTAATGCATTCATTCTTGTGTTAAGTGATGAATTCTCATTTCAGATATTTGTGGACTTGTTAAGTAAATCACCAACACATGGGTAGAATAAGATCAATAATGTAAGAGATCTATATTTAGATGAATGCTTATCGTGATTTGTGAATCAATATTATGATAAATCCAATTCTGTGTAATGATATGTTTTGTTTATTTGTGTGCAGTGCTTGGGATTAAATCCAAGACATCACAACTGTTGGGCAAATGCTCTATCACTGAACTACCCTCAGGTCCTCGATGTTCTTTAAACCATAGATAAGAGCAGAGTGGCAAACAATCCCTACTCTACTTACCTGTTGAGGGAGGGAAGAGCCTGCCATGTTCATCTAAAATGCATCCCACACACTGTTGCTGAAATGGATCTGTCTCTCCTGTAGATTAATCCACTTTCTTATCTTCTCAGTATTTTAATTTCATGCTGTAATTCTATCATGGTCCTGTTGCCTTTATTTTGTTAACTTATAAAGTTGAATAATAATTACCAAAATTTATTCATATGTATAAAAAATTTACACATGTATAGATAATTTATGGGTTGATTTATTACTTGGGCTCTTATTTTCTTTGCTTAGTCAAAAAAGTCCTGAAAACCATCCCAACTAAACCAAAGCCAATGACAACAGCACATCAAAACAACAAAAATACCAAAGAAAACCTAGAACAGTTAATCAGTTTATGTGCACAGGACTGAGTATGCAGAGTATTCTCTCAAGGACCTCAGTTCTATGGGAAAATAAAAATGTTAATCAAGGTTCTGATAAGATTATAGGAATAATGGCTAGTATGTATTGAGCACTTATGTGCTAGGCACAATAGGAAGTAATTTATATACTTAATTTTTTTTAAATGAAAGCTTGCTATTAGTATTATCTCAATGTGATTGAAATCTTTTGATCATAAATTTGAGTCTTTGATCAATTAAGCAACTTAATAGCTGGTATTTGAACCCAGTTCTGTCTGATTACCTGCTACTGCATTGATTGCAGAGTGAGTTGCAAAAGAAAACAAGTGCTTTTAAATGGAGATGTTTTGGGAGGAATTAAAGATTTTTTTTCCACTCATGTTATGATTTGTTTCTTTTTTTTGTTTTTATGGACTGCATTTTGATTCATTGTACACAAATGGGGTACAACTTTTCATTTCTATGGTTGTGTACGATGTAAATTCATACCATTCATGTAATCATACATGTACATAGGGTAATGATGTCTGTCTCATTCCACCATCTTTCATACCTCCACTCCCTCCTCCCTCTCATTTCTCTCTATGTAATCTAAAGTTCCCAAATTCTTCTCTTACCCCTCATCCCTCACCACCATTATGTATCATCATCTACTTATCAGGGAAAATATTTGGTCTTTGGGTTTTTGGGCTTGGCCTGTTTCACTTAGCATGGTATTCTCCAGTTCCATACAATTTATTTCTTGATCTGCATCTTTAAGCTCCATTCTCCAGGATTACATGAAGGCAGTTCAACTGTTTAAATAGAGTGTTTACTTAGAAACCATCTGCAGAGAATTTTATTATGCAATCATTTATTTCTCACATTAAAGTTCTAATGATTTATATTTAAATAAAGAAAAGGACATAAAAAACCGTGTTTATTGAGCAACAGAAAGCATCAAGATGGAACACAAAGATATACCCCTTGATTATAAGTTTTAACACTGCAGTTTCCACAGTTAACCCTCTTGGGAGAACAGAAAAATGGCCCAGGCCCTGGAAACAGGAGTGGATTAGAGATGGATGAGTAATGTCCCATCATCCCTTCTCTTCTCCCCTCCAGGACAAATAAAGCCAGCAATGGGGAGAGTGACACTCAGGCAGAGTAGGTATCATGAGAACAGAAATCTATATAACAACCACCTTTAAGCATTTTGTTTAAATACTCCATCACAGATGAAATGTCTGGGTTGGTGGGGGTGGGGAGGGGAGCAGAGAAAGCAAACTCGGTGATCCATAAAGAGGGAACACTGCTTCCTAGAGGAGAGGCTGGGATTCAGTAGAGATGTATAGCTCAGGTAGCTGGGAGACGACATGATCCTCACACTTAGGCAGAAGCCAGCTACCAGGAATGGAGTATGAAGATTCGTGAAGGTGGCCAGGTGACCCCACACTGAAGGATGTGGGAGTAGCTGAACAGGGACTGATGAAACAGTCTCCAGCTGGGTGAAGATACATTCTCTGTGGGCCAAATGATACACAGTACAGCCTGACAGGTGAGGTATTGAGGATTTTTTCTATGAAAGATACTGAGCGGATTAAAAGATAGAAAGAAAAGAACACACCCACTGCTAATGACTGTGACTCATGTTGTCTCTCTGTTAGGCAGCTCTCTGTGATCAGGTGTCACACCACTGCATCTGTTTCCCTCATGGCCATGCCTTGCCCACAGTGGGAGCTGCATGGATACCAACTGTGAAGTGGGTCATCTCACAGTTCAAAGTTGCCAACTGCACTCCATGATCTGACATAAGGTGGTGGACCTTGTATTCTTATCTTCACAGAATGGAAGTGTGAAAGGTGCTGGGGCCCCCCTCATGAGGAGGTAGGAATGCTGTAAGGGGAGGCCCATTTCTCCTGCCCAGTAGGGAGTTTGGCTCCTTGACTCAGCCAAGCCACAAACCACAAGGGTCTGAGCCTCTTCTCAGTGAGGACTCTGGCTGCCACAGAGGAGAGCACAGCCCTCAGCCATGCTGTCACTGCAACCAGTAGGGGCTCTGGCTATCCTAGGAAAATATGTTTCTTTCTTTCATTCTTTCATTTTGTTTAATAACTTTTGACTGATATTCTCTAATTTTGCATTTTTATAAAACTCCAAGACTTTCTTCTTTAAACTGGAACTTCTTTCTTTCCAGTGTGTGTATGATGCACATCACCTGGAGCAACCTCAACTTTCCCTTACTAAAACCCTCCCCAAAACAGCACACCTGGGAATGTGTCATGGCCAGAGGAACTATTTCTGCCTTGTCCATATACTGGTATCAGGAAAGACCTGGCCGTGCACCTGCTATCCACTATAGCTGATGACACTTTCAAACCAGATATTACACTGAGCAAATTTGAAGTGGACAAGATACCTGAGACTTCTACGTCTACCCTCATCATTCACAAGGCAGAGAAAGAGGACTCAGCTACCTACTATTGTGCCTGGTGGGAGATGCACAGTAGCAGATGATCAGAGTTATCTCAATCAGTAAATGATCTTTGGTTCTTCATTCATTATGAGTTGGAAAACCACATAACCTACATGCTTTTCACAGTCTCCTAGGTACTTGTTCAGTGGTGATTTTACATGTTGCTAAATTCCTTATTTTCTGGACCAAGGGACTTGATGTAAGAAAGACCAATGCTCAGTCTCACTTTTTTCAGACATTTTCATTTCTCTCCCAGTGTTTTTCTAGGTCTCCCATGTTTATTTATCTGGGACAATCTCCCCACTCACTGTATTCTTTTATGCCACGAGGTTATAATAATTTTTCATGATTTCTTTTTTCCTAGTCAATTTGTATTACAATGTTTTCTCAGATCCACGTATGCCCCTCAGTTAGAAAAAAAAAAGATATTAGAGTGTTTTCAATTTCCTAGAGGGTAAAATATAAGAATCACTGCAGGATCTAACCATATCCAGGGAAGACTGCAATGACATGGCCAGTGCATGCATGCCTTGCAGTAGGTGATGTTTGATCCAGCACAAAACTTGGAAAACCTCCGATTAATAGAGTTCAAGCCCAAGGTCTACTTTGAATTCGGGTTTGTGGTCTAGTTCATTTTTTGGCCTGATTCCATTAATGTGACAATCATTTTTAATAGAATATCTGAGCAAGGCATTATACACAGAAGATATTACAAGTCTTGTTCCTGTGTCAAGGCTGGAGATTGCTCCTGTTAAGTCACTTTCTGCTTCCAGGTTGCAGTTTGCACTGCAATCACAGAGCTCAATTTAAAGGCATCTCATGGTTTTAAATCTCCATAAATCCTGGTTACATCTAGATCAGTTCATGATTTGTTGTTGTTTAAATTTGTTCATGAAACACTTTCTTGAAATATGGTCCTAAATATATAAACAGAAAAAGAAAACTAAATTTGTGCTCATGAAAGAGGTGAGGTATGAATGATTCTGAGTCTCGTCTTCTCCAATAGCCTTTTACATTCTGATTCTTTAACACCTCAATACTGATCTGCCCATGCATAGGGAAGACACAGTGGTGAGGTGGAGGCCTCTCACAGAGACACTCAGGGCTGACTGGGCACCCTCACCTTGGACTGTGTGGTGATGTCAGGCTGCTGAGACACTGAAGCCAAATCTCCTCACCTGTAAAACAAAGGTTTTGTAATTACCATATATTTTTCATTAGAAAACTCGCCCCAGAAATTAGTCATGTAGGAGAAGTGATACTTATTACTTAGGAGTTGTCTTATAGATGTCATCATTCTAGCAATTGCTCAAACCCCATGGAAAACCATGTTTGATACTGGTCTTGAGTGCTCTTCTTTTGAGTCCTGTGAACAGGTTCACTAGTGGCAGCCTGGGGTACAGAAACTGGAGGAGCCAGGGGAGTGGACAGCTCTTGACACTGACCTCATGAAGTCATGAAAATATTTTCTGTCATTTGAAGTTTCTAATCTTATAGGAAATAATAATTTCTCAATATTATGTTAAAATTTACTTTTCCAAAGAATTCATATACTTCATGACAAGACTATCTCTGCATATTATTCAGCCCTGAGAGATAACACCTGAAAGTTGAAGATAAAAAGCCTGTGATGGTCTCTGCTTGGCCACTATTTTTTTCCTCTTCTTTAAAAACAGACATTCCTTTTAATAAATAAATTGTGCCTTTCGTCCTGATTCCTACTGATACTGTCCAAGAAGTGGGAGACAATGCTGATGCTTTGGTTGCTCAGGGTAAGTTAGTGGACTTGTGGAACTGGGATTTCAAGCTTGTGGGTTCAGGGTCCAGAGAGAAATATAGAGATTCCTCAAGTTGGTTAACTGCTCTGGAAGAGAATGGCCTTTCCAAGCCCCACTTCTTGTATCCTGGACATGAAGCTTCTGGCCATGGCGTGGATTCCACTATATTTTGGCCACTGGGGAGGATACAGTCTACTCAAGGCCAGTTATAAGGGAGGGAATGCTGACTTCCCCCACTTCCCTCTTCCCAGCCTCCAGCTGGAGCTTCTTTTTGCTGCTCCCAATCAACACCTGGACATCAATCAACCATTAATGCAGCCCAGGGGTCAGACACTTAAGGAGTAAGGATGGAGGAGAGGGGTGGAGAGTGGATATGGAGGACTAGAAAAGACACAAATCAGATGCCAAAGAAGTAGGCTAGGCTTATCTCCCAGTGAGTACAACACCCTGAGAACAGGAAGACAAATTTATCCAGTTGTGCTCATTTCAATGACCACAAAGCCATCAAGATTGAATCTCTAACAAGACAGAATGCATGGTTATCACTTCAGTGACACCTAGGCAACTGGGCAAGTCTTGAGGGAGTGTCATTAAATTCTTTTCTTTAGATTTCTTTAAATATAGGAGCTATGTAGAATATTTGTAGTGCACTTATTCTTGTGTTAAGTGATATTCTCATCTCAGATATTTGTGGACTTGTTAAGTAAGTCACCAACACATGGGTAGAATAAGGTCAATATTATAAGAAATCTATATTTAGAATAATGCATATTGTGCTTTATGAATCAATATTATGATAAACCCATTTCCATGCACTTGATATATTGTGTTTCTTTGTGTGCAGTGCTTGGGATTAAACCCAGGGCATCACAAATGCTGGGCAAGTGCTCTGTCACTGAACTACCCTCAGGCCCTCGATGTTCTTTAAACCATAGATAAGAGCAGAGTGGCAAACAATCCCTACTCTACTTACCTGTTGAGGGAGGGAAGAGCCTGCCATGTTCATCTAAAATGCATCCCACACACTGTTGCTAAAATGGATCTGTCTCCCCTGTAGATTTAATCCACTCTCTTCACACTTTTGAGTCATCTTTTCAGTATTTTACTTATATGCTGTAGTTCTACAGTGGTCCCATTGCCCTTATTTTGTTAACTTATAAAGTTGCAGAATAATTACCAAAATTTATTCATGTGTATAGAAAACTTGCAGTCTATGGGTTGGGAGATTACTTGGGCTCTTATTTTCTTTGCTTAGTCAAAACAATCCTGAAAACAAACCGAACTAAACCAATGACAACAGCACATCAAAACAAAAAAACTGTCAAAGAAAACCTAGAATCGTTAATCAGTTTATGTGCACAGGATTGAGTATGCAGAGTATTCTCTCAAGGACCTCAGTTCTATGGGAAAATGAAAATGTTAATAAAAATTCTGATAAGATTATAACAATAATAGCTACCACGTATTGAGCAATTATGTGCTAGGCACAATAGAAGCAATTTATAAAATTAATTATATTTTTTTTAAAAAATGAAACTTGCCATTAGTGTTATCTCAATGTTATTGATAGCTTATCATTGTAAATTTGAGACTTTAATCAATTAAGTGACTTGATAGCTGGTGTTTGAACTCAGTTCTATCTGATTACACACTACTGTATTGATTGCAGAGTGAATTGCCAAACAAAACAAGAGCTTTGTATGGAGATATTTTGGGAGGAATTAAGAATTTTTGTTCCACTCACACTATGATTTTTTTTTAATTTTTTTATTTTTACAGACTGCATTTTGATTCATTGTACACAAATGGGGTACAACTTTTCGTTTCTATGGTTCTATACAATGTAGATTCATACCATTCATTTAATCATGCACGTACATAGGGTAATGATGTCCATCTCATTCCCCCATCTTTCATAACCCCACCCCTCCTCCCTCTCATTTCCCTCTTTATAATGCAAAGTTCCTCCATTCTTCTCTCACCCCCACCCCCTTATGTATCATCTTCCACTTATCCACTTATTCAGCCTTTGGATTTGGGATCTTGGCTTATTTCACTTCGCATGATATTCTCCAATTCCATATTATTTGTTTCTTGACCTGTGTTCTTCAGCTCCCTTCTCCAGGATTACATGAAGGCCCTTCAACTGTTTAAATAGAGTGTTGTCTTAGAAACCATCTGCACAGAATTTTATTATGCAATCAATTTTTTCTCATTAAAGTTCTAAGAGAGAAAAGGGGCATAACAAAAATCTGTGTTTATTGAGCAACAGAAAGGCATCAAGATGGAACACAAAGATACACCCCTTGATTATTAGCTTTAACACTGCAGTTCCCACAGTTAACTGTTGTAAAGTGGAACAGGAGGGCCTGTGGAGGTAAGAAGGATGAGTGCTAGGGTGCTAACACCAGGCCAGGAACTCATGTTCTGAAGACATAGGCTCCAGTTTAATGTGAAACAAGCAAGCATTTATAGCAGGCATTGACTTACTTACAAATTGCCAGTAGCTGTCAACACCCCCATGCCAAGCTCCAGATCATGCTCATGCTAAGCTGGTGATTAGTCCAAATAAGGGAAGAGGAAATGCCTGAGCTCTGTGTCCTCAGGTAATCCTACAGTTAACCGGCTAGGAAGCACAGAAATGTGATCCAAGCAGGGTAGAAAATAGTTTGAACCAGACAAAACCGTGGTCTTGCCTGGGATGGCCATGTTCAGTTCTGTTTCCTGTACACCTGTCCAGGGAGGAACTGGCAGAGGCTGAGGACCAAGAAGGAGGCAGATCCTGAGCTTTATATAGTTTTCCTGACTTACATGTTATCACCCCCCCCAATAGATGAAGGGTGTGGCAAACACAGACACTCTGCAGCATCCAAGATCCTGAAGACATTGCCAGCGGTGGGTAAGGGATTTAAAACCATGTATGACTGTCATTAAAACTTGCTGTTTCCCATCACACTACACTGAACCACCAGGACCTGGAATCCAACACAAAGAAGAGAGATGGAGTTAGGCTTCTTTATTTGTGAAGATGCAGACTGCATTCCTACAAAAATATAACTAAGTAGGAAATTTGCTTAATGGAAAGTGTTGAAAATGAGAGAATTACAACTAATATGTGATTAAGCAATCAAATGGCTTGCAAGTTTAAGTAATGACAAGAATATCACTCTTATTATTGACTCTGTACCTCAAAGGAGAAAAAGATTTAAACTAATGGTTCCTTGATTTCACTATGATCTAAGTTTCCTGAGAAGACAGAAATGAATGGATCATAGGGAAAGCTTCATGGTGACAGAAGATTTAAATAAATATACTGCCACATAAAAGAAATAAAAAGCCCAACTTTATTACACAACCCAGTAGAAATACTAAGAAGAGTGCAATAAGTGGTTTTGCCATCAATTTTTTTCACATGCTAAAAGGGCATGTGAAAATTTCAATATTGTAGATCCAAATTTCAAATATTATAGATCTTTTTTATTTTTAATCACACCTTTGTATTAATTACTTTTCTCAGGCTCCTTGGGTACAGGAAAAATAGTACAGTGCAGACATTTCCATCCATGATCATCTTTGGAATGAAGTGTTCTATCGGGTGTCTCTTGAGGAAGAAGGTGAGGTGGCTGCTCAGGACCTTGACCATGAAGCTGCATCACCCAGGGCATCTACTAGGAGAGCAAAGCTAAGGACCCCACAATGCCTCTTCCCTCTGTAGGAGCTACTGGTATAATTTAAGCTAAGGAGCTAAGAGCACATAAATATTAGAGTCCCAATCCAAAATGGTGGTCACAATGTAGCTCTGTGCCAAACCTGCTTCAACAAGGAGCAGAGGGGTGAGAAAGAAGAATGGAAAGGACATTGAACCCACAGAGCTTCCATGTTATGCCTTGTGCTCTGCCCATTTCCTTTCTTAAACAGTTGCTGAGAGACAGATGTGCTTATTTCACTTTCATAGTTGAGGTCACTGAGTGTCAGAGAGCACAAGGTCAAGCTAATAATAGGCAGAATTGGAAGGAGAAGCTGGGCTGGATCCTTAAATACTCTCCTTTGTGCCATACCAAGTTGACTTGGTATGAAGAAATGGGCTAGAGTTCCAGCTCTACCATTTACTAGTTCATTCCCTCTGGGATTCCCTCTAGATTCAAAATATCATTGATTAGAATGGGTCAAATTCCATAAAAATATTTTGGAAATTTGAACCACCATATAAAAGTAAGGGATTGTGGTTTTATTTTAACATCCTTCATTCATTCTAATTAGATCTCTAGAAGAATTATTTCTGAATGATAGACAATATTTATGGAGCTCTCACTATAGGGAAGGTATTGTGGTTTACTCATGAAAAAGATTTAATAACTACAAAAACTCATAGGCTGATGTCAAAAAGGGAATTTAGCATCAAGTATATGAAAATAACAGGCAACACCTGGTGAAGCAAGGCAGTAGTGCTCTCTGCTAAATGATGGAATTATTCTTATGCGCACTTCTATTTCTGAAGAAAATATATGCTAAGGGAGATTAGCCAATCCCCAAAATCCAAAGGCCAAATGGTCTCTCTGATAAGTGAATGATGATGCATAATGTGGGGTGGAATGATGGCAAGAATGGAGAAAGGATAGAGAGCATAGAGGGAAGGGAGGGGTTGGGTTGAGGTTGGGGGTTAAGAATAATAACAGTATGTGTGACAGACATCATTGCCCTGTGTACATGTATGAATGCACAAATGGGGTGACTCTACTTTGTGTGCAACCAGAAAAACAATTGCTGTACTCCATTTGTGTTCAACGAATCAAAAAATTAAATAAAAAGAAAAAAAGAAAAAAGAAAATATATTGTGGCAAAGAGATTAAATGATTTTGCTCATGAGTGAATGCCATGAGAATTTTTTTTCACATTGGAATTTAGTGGGTGTTTCATTTTGTTCCCATTTTGGTAGAGACCTAAATTCAGGAAAATAGTAGTCAGTTTTATGTTTTTCTTAAAACAGCGGCTAAACCACTAGTTTTCCTCTGAGGGCACCCCCCCCCCCGGGTACATTGGCAATATCTGAGGACCTTTTTGGTAGTCACAGCAGGTCGGGGGGAACATGACTGGCAACTGATGACAGAGTCCACAGATGCTGCTAAACATCCTATAGTTCCGCCTCTATCCTCTTCTACCTTGACCAATGACTATATAGCCCCAAATGTCAACAATGCAGAGGATCAGAAAACCTGGACTAGATACATTTCCCAAGGACTTGCTAAGTGGGACAAAAAAATTGTGTACCCTAACCATTGCTCATGAGCTATGTCCAGACTGTACATAAGGGGAGCATAGAGAATTTCTGGGGACAAGATCCAGCAGATTTCTCCTTAAAGTCCTGTTCCTCTTTAAAGCTATGGCAATCTCCTCCTCACCTAGAGAGGAGGCAAGGAATCAGAGCACCACATTCACACCAAAAGGACTCACCAGGTACGGGATCCAGCATGGGTCCAGAGGAGAACCTGGTGTGAGAATCATGGGTGGGTTTGACCTGTGTTATGAGGGTTTGGTATACAGAGTGACCCGTGATGGCCTCCCATGGAGAAGTCCACTAGTGGCTTCAGGTCATGGCATACTTTATACCTTGGTCCAACATTCCTCTGACATCCAAAAGAAAGCATCCTAAAAGTTTCTAAGAATGTAATTTTTACCTTGGTAAATAGATTGATTATTTTGGAATCCTATAGAAAGGTCCTATAGCAAGGATGGACCTGGGTGCAGGGGCATAAGACTCCCATTTTCTCTTCTTACACTCTAGGAATCCTTCCCCACATCCTGATCTATCAACTACTGCTTCAGTACTCCATCTCCTCAGCCTTAACCTTTGGCGCACAATGTGGGAGACAAGATGTTATAGCTATCACGTTCCTCTGTTTATCACTCTAGAAATATGAATTTATTCCCAGTTTCTCAGGTTGATTAATGAATATTTAGAAAATGAATGTTCTTCTCTTGATAATTTGGTTTCATCAGAACTGCTATTGTTGAAATTGAATAAATACAATGAAGGAAAATGAAAATATTTATTTCAGTAACAGAAAGGAAGCATATATTTTCACTGCCTGTTATCCAGGCACACTTTTCATACACACTTTGGTACTGACAAACTCCAAGCAATGGTTTTGAGAATTGGATATTTATTTGGGGAAAAAAAGATATTCTCATAGAAGTTCAGTTATAAGCAAATAATTCCACCCATGAAGTATATAAATTCTGTCTGCTTCTGTTTGGTATTTAATATAAAATTCACAGAAAAATAAGATTGTGCACTACTATAATGACCTCTAAGAACCTACTATGTCATTAAAGCCAAAATAGTGAGCAGAACCACCCCTGGACAAGTGTGTGACCACAACCTCCCCAACATGGGGCTGCCTCCTCCAGTTGGGCTCTGCCAGGCCTCAGCCCCAGCCTGTAGCACTTCCTGTCTTCCTCAGGTTGAGGCCTCCCTATCAGAGGAAACAGGAAATGGAGTCTGATGGCTATCAACTGCACCCCAAGGTGCTGGTAACTGTGTCCCCAGTGTTTGGTTTGGTATCATTTCCTGTTGAGTTGGGTTCATATAAAGACACTGAGCATGTTGGAACTACCTGAACATATCAGGGAGCAGGCAAACTCCACTATTCCATTCCCCTGAGATTTCCAATAATGATGAAAAGCTGAGGATAAATGTGCTGGGAAGGAGCAGGGCTCCCATTGGTGCCTCATAGTGTGCTAGATGTTCTAAATTTGTTTCAAATCTCAGGGGATCATTATAAATCCCTTGAAAATAGGCCTATTCCTAAAAAAGGACTGATGCTTAGAGATGGTCACTGTTTCAATTTGCACAACTGGGCCACTTCGAATGTCCTCATAGATGACTAACATCATAAGAAGATACTGTGGAGTTTGAGGGTAAATATGGTCTTGTCCAGGTTTACTGCCTACCTAAGCCAAGCCTGGTTAGTACAGATAATACAGATGCCCAGGAAGTCATGGCTAAGTTTCACCTTGGGCATACATGGAGAAGATATCACTTTCTGGATATTCTTCCCCAACATCCTTCCCAATGACAGAGGGAAAAACTATGAAAGCCACATATCCTCTCTGTTGTTATGAACTTGGTTTAGCAGAAAATGTCATGGGTGGGCTACATGGAGAACTAGTAAAACCACATAGCCTGGACTTAAGCAAGTGATCAAAATGAATAATGAGGATTATGTTTTAGAAATCCATACTGCCTAAGTATGAGATAGCTGTGTTTGTGTGGATTTGTCTCTGTGTCCTCTATTCTGTACCATTGGTCTACCTGCCTATTTTGATGCCAATACCATGCCATTTTTGTTACTATTGCTCTGTAGTATAGTTGAAGGTCTGGTATTGTGATACCACCAGCTTCACTCTTCCTGCTAAGGATTGCTTTACTATTCTGGGTCTCTTATTCTTTCAAATGAATTTCATAATTCCTTTCTCTATTTCTATGAAGAATGTCATTGGGATTTTAATTGGAATTGCATTGAATTTGTATAGTGCTTTTGGTAGTATGGTCATTTTGACAATCTTAATTCTGCCTATTCAAGCACATGGGAGATCTTTCCATCTTCTAAGGTATTCTTTAATTTCTTTCTTTAGTGTTCTGTAGTTCTCATTGTAGAGGTCTTTCACCTTTTTTGTTATATTGATTCCCAGGTGTCTTATTTTATTGAGGTTATTGTGAATGGGATAGTTTTCCTAATTTCTCTTTCAGAGGATTCATCACTTATGAATAAGAATGCCATAGATTTATAAGGTGCCAAAAAAATACAATGGAGAAATGATAGCCTCTTCAACAAATGGTGCTGGAAAAACTGGAAATCCATATGCAGCAAAATGAAATTAAACCCCTATCTCTCACCCTGCACAAAACTCAACTAAAAATGGATCAAGGACCTAAGAATTAGACCAGAGACCCTGCACCTAATAGAAGAAAAAGTAGGTTCAAATCTTTATTATGTTGGATGAGGACCAGACTTCCTTAACATGACTTCCAAAGCACAAGAAATAAAAGCAAGGGTCAACAACTGGAATAGATTCAAACTAAAAAGCTTTTTCTCAGCAAAGGAAGCAATCAACAATGTGAAGGGAGAGCCTACAGAGTGGGAGAAAATCTTTGCCACACACACTTCAGATAGAGCACTAATATCCAAAATCTACAAAGAGCTCAAAAACTTTACACCAAGAATACCTAATCATATCAATAAATAGGCTAAGGTAATGAACAGACACTTCACAGAAGAGGATATATAAGCAATCAATAGATAAATGAAAATGTTCAACATTTCTAGTAATAAGAGAAATACAAATCAAAAGTACCTTAAGATTTTATCTCATTCCAATTAGAACATCTATTATCAAGAATACAAGCAACAATAGGTGTTGGTGAGGATGTGGGGAAAAAAGTACACTCATACACTGCTGGTGGGGTTGCAAATTGGTGCACCCACTCTGAAAACCACTATGGAGATTCCTTAAAAACCTTAGAATGGAACCACCATTTGACCCAGGCCCCTTGGCCTATACCCAAAGGACTTAAAATCAGCATACTACATTGATGCAGCCACATCAATGTTTATAGCAGCTCAATTCATAATAGCCAGATTGTGGAACCAACCTAGATGCCCTTCAGTAGATGAATGGATAAAGAAACTGTGGTATATATACACACTGGAATATTATTCAGCCATAAATGATAATAAAATTTTTAGATTTGCAGGTAAATGGATGGAGTTGAAGAATATCATGCAAAGTGAAATAAGCCAATCTCAAAAAACCAAAGGCCAAGTGATTTCTCTGATAAGTGGTTGATGATAGATAATGTGGGCAGGGAGAGATAAGGGAAGAATGGAAGAAGGATGGATTGTGTAGACTGAAATGAGGGGTGGGGAGGTGCAGGGAAGGAAAGATAATAGAATGAGACAAACATTGTTATGGTATGTACATGTATGAATACGCAAATGGTATGATTCTACTTAGTGGGCAACCAGAAAAGTGATAATTGTACTCCATTTATGTACAATGAATCAAAATTAAAAAAAAAGAAATTCATGCTGCCCATATTTTCATTCTGTCCTGTAAGTTGTGTCTCCTATTGCCCTTTCTTTATAAAAGCTGAAATATTTTTATTTATTTATGGTGCTGGAGATTGAACCCAGAGCTTACATAGTCCAGGACAATGTGCTCCATCATGGAGCCACATCCCCAGCTAAACCACGAGATTTTAAATCCGCGGAAGGAGACCATAGATGTGATAAGAAAAACTTACTTTTGAGTTTATTGTAAGAGAGTGAGCTTCAAGACCAGATGAAGTTTAAAGAAAATGCTGTTTCCTAATGATGAATCTTCATTTTTAAGTCAGAAGACAAGCCTGGAAAACTAAGATCAGAATTTTATAAGTTATTAGAAAAGTATTACTCAGGGTGTGAAATCAGCACTGACCCAGAGAGAAGGGTGGCATTTCCAGCTGGAGAGTGCTGTGCATTGATGGGAAGAGTTAGAGAGACAAAGAATTGAGTGAAGGCCATTCCTGTTCCCTATCCTCTGAGTGCCCTAGTGTGGAAGAGATAGAAACTCCAACAGAACCCAAGATAGACCCCGGGAGAGTCTGAGAGTGTCAGTTGATATTGAGCTTCTCCATTACCACCAGGGTAGAACTTCACCATCAGTGGAAGGTATGAACAAATATGAGCCCAACCCAGGACTACATTGTGGCCAGGTGTTGCAGAGGAAATCTAAATAGCTCTCAAGGTATCCAAAAGGGTACAGAGGTGCTGAGAGTGTCAGGGATCACAGTGCAAAGGATTAGGGTGACAAGCTGCAGGTGGGAATTTTGCATCCCAAGGGCATGGTGTGGAGTCAAAAGTGGTAAGTTCAGGTCAGTTAGTGCACCAGAAGAGTCAGAGTTTCCAAATCCCAGATGCCAGAGGGCAAAGTGCTGTAGACTGCTGAGGACACAGCTAGTAGCAGAAAGACGACTTTAATGAGGATTCCCTGCACCTTGAGAGCTCCAGGGTGGCAATGGCAGCAGGAGTGTTAGGAGAGCTCAGGACCCCAAGTCAATGCCCACAACTGACTCAGGCAGCAGCCTCTGCTTCTTTCCCACCCTCCCTACCTGAGACAAAGACCAGTGTGAGGGTGCAGCCAGTCCTTCTAATGGTAGCCCATGGGACATCTGGCATAGGGCCTTATCCCTTCACCAAATTCACCTTCCAGTGTTGAGCACCACAGAAATGATATTTATTGGAAAAGAGGCTCAGGAGGAAGACGCAGCTGTTGGAGCCAGAGGGTCCTCTCCTTTCTCTTCTGTAAGCATGGTGGGACCTTTGTTCATACTTGCCCAATGTGGGACCTGACAGGGGTGATACAAGGTCATTTATGACCACATTCCAGGGTTAAAGGAGCCCTGATACACTTAGATTTCAGAGGAAACCATATGGAAATCACAAAATGGCAGTGAGAAAGTTTGGCTAAGGAAAGAAAAGAGTTAAAGAAAGCTCCCAAATGTGGAAAAAAAATATTAACAATATTTGATGACTTTCCTTGACTTAATACAGGTCACTACTTAAAAATAATTGCCAAAGTTTTCAAGAGGGAAAGCTCAGGGAAAATGAAATAGCTGAAAGAAGAAGGAAGTTAAATTTTAAAATGTCATAGTAGTAATAATAAACAATGGAAATTTATTATATCTCGGAAACAATCTAAGTATGCTATTTTATTTAATTTGCACAAAAACTTTGATATATGTATACATATTGCAGTCATTTTCAGAGGAGGAATTTGAGGTTTAAAGATACGAATGAATTTGCACAGGACAAACCGGTCTTAAGTGCTAAACATGGACAGTTAATAGTGGTAGACATTAAAAAATGCCTCAATGCTGTAGGAATGTGCTCAGAATGGATGATGAACTGAATAAAGAAATCAAAACTCTGTACATATAAAAATATTTATAGTTCATGGAAACATTTATGCTTGATGTATCGGTAATGAAAAGAATCCAGAAATTAGTAAACTATAATGATCATGGCAATTGGTCTTCCTGTGATCATGGATGTTGTCACTTTTACCTTCATCCTGTTTCTCTGAGTTTCTTATGTGTGACTTTGCCAGCATGCACTAATTTTCAGCTATGTGAATCTGTAGACCACCGTCACCCCTCTGTACCTGAGTATCCTCATCTATATAATGTAATTACAAGTATCTATACTATCTGATTATTGTTATGGTTTTACAGATGGGAATCATTTCTTAAAGTCAAACAAATGTTTATTAAGTATTTGCTATGTTAAAAATTAATATTTATTAAATATGAGATATGTAAAAATGGAATGTAGAAAAGAAGAGTTCATACAATATCTCCTGGGCATTTCTACAGAAGCTTCCTGGTCTCACACTCATGCAAAGAGCCCTATCTTAAGATGCACAGACCAGCCTGATGGGCACAGTGCTGAGTTTGCAGCCAGCTCTGAAGAGCTCAAGAATCACCCAGCACACCCCTTCCTTCCCTCTCCTCAGTTCAGGTCACGCCCTCCTGACAATGACCTGAGGCATCCAGACACCAGGTCCCCACCTTTTGAGGGCATACCCTGGCATTCAGTATGTCACTGCTGGAAGCTGCCACCTTCCTTTCCTTCTTGGGTGGTGAGTCACTGTACCTATGTCATTCTTTCTTGATGAGTGACTGCAGTAATTCTTCCATGTTTTCTTCTCATATTCTCCTTTTAAATTCACAGCTGGACATGGATGGTTAGAAGGGGAGCAGTCCAATGTATCTGTTTTCTGCAGAAATAAAGAAAAGTGTCGACATAAATTACAAGATATCCAGCAAATATTTTTTTTAAATCTATTTGCACTTTCAAATCAAGCATTTGGCTCCATACATTTTCTTTTTTTTTCTTTTTTATTTACTTATTGATTTTTTTATTTGTTTTTTTATTTACTTATTGATTCATTGAACACAAATGGAGTACAGCTATTGTTCCACTGGTTGTACACAAAGTAGAGTCACACCATTTGTGCGTTCATGCATGTACACAGGGCAATGGTATCTGTCACACATTCTGTTATTATTTTTACCGCCCACCCCACCCCCACCCCTCCCTTCCCTCTATGCTATCTATCCTTCCTCCATTCTTGCCACCCTTCCCCCCTGCATTATGCATCATCATTCATTTATCAGAGAGACCATTCGGCTTTTGGATTTTTGGGATTGGCTGATCTCACTTAGCATAACAGTCTCCAACATCATCCATTTACTACAAATGCCATAATTTTATTCTTCTTTATGGCTGAGTAATATTCCATTGTGTATATATACCACAGTTTCTTTATCCATTCATCTACTGAAGGGCATCTAGGTTGATTCCATAATCTAGCTATTGTGAATTGAGCAGCTATGAACATTGATGTGGCTGCATCACTGTAGCAATCTGATTTTAAGTCTTTTAGGTATAGGCCAAGGAGTGGGATAGCAGGGTCAAATGGTGGATCCATTCCAAGTTTTCTAAGGAATCTCCACACTGCTTTCCGGAGTGGCGGCACCAACTTGCACTCCCACCAGCAATGTATGAGTGTACCCTTTTCCCCACATCCTCGCCAACACCTGTTGTTGCCTGTATTCTTAATAAAAGACATTCTAATTGGGGTAAGATGAAATCTTAAGGTGGTTTTGATTTGCATTTCTCTTACAATGAGTGATGTTGAACATTTTTTCATAAATCTGTTGATTGCTTGTAGATCTTCCTCTGTAAAGTGTCCATCAAGTACTCAGCACACATTTTGAACATGAAGCTATTCACTGGTAGTGGCAGAATCTGAATCAGAACTTGGAGCATCTGGTTCAAATTACCTCAACAAAATCCCCATCTTGAGGTCCCTTGAATGTGAAGAACAGCAAATGTGAAGCAAAAAAGTATTCTCAAACTCTGTCTTCAGTCCTCACCATATATTCCATAGAAATAGAAGTTGCAGGCATGTAATTCTGTGCAGGGCGGATGCACAGCATTAGAATTGTTGAGACAACGCACACAAGATCCCCTCCTTGGGCCTGAGCCCTCCCACATTCTTCCCTTCAGAGGTGACCACACCCAGCTCCACAGTTGGCCTCCCAGCCTCATGCTGCCTTCTCTGCAGCCCCCGTGGGCTCTCCAGAAGCCCCCCATGGGCCATGCTTACCCTTGAGTTCACAGCAGAACCCAGACACTGCGCTTCCAAATTTTGACTTGACTCTATTTCCCAACCAGTTCTAGCCCTGTCTGTGGACTGAGAGACACAGGCTTTGCCAATCTTCATCATATCAGCATCCAGAGACATTTGGTAAGTGCAAGGTTCAGGTAGAAGGGGACACATGGTGTGTCATTGTTGTCACACATAATGGAGACAGCCCCTGTGCAGTGCACCCATCACTGGTCCACTGTACCATGAAGAAGCCAAAGCTTAGAGGAAAGGAGCCTAATGGATCACCAAAGACAAGAAGTCATGCCCCTTGACCTAGGCTGAAGAGTTCAAGAATTGCAATTCTGTAAGTGAATGTGGGGATATCTGGGACCTAATAGTATGGACCAGATGTCTTTATATGGGAGATGTGGGAAGGAGGATTCTTCAAGCAGGACTCCAGTAGTACAGAATTAGAGACACTGAGGCAATTAAATAGGTCCACAACACTGGAATAACCCTTGATCCTGCCTGTCAAAGAAAGAGAAGCTGCCAAGACCAGAAAGCTAACATTGCGTGTGTGTAAGAGCTTTATGACTGTTATCAATTCTTGACATATTTCAGCTCCTTTAATCCACACTGCTGTCAGGTCTATTCTGTTATTGTCATTGTGCATATTTGACTCAGGAGATAAGTGAAGCACTGAGAGGTTCAGGTCCAAGTTGCAAAGCTACTACATGGCAGGTGAGGGTTGGACCCAGGTAATCTGGCTCCAATCTGGCTCTATTATGCTAAATTGTTGATTTGTTTCAGTGGGATCAAATGAACTAGGCATAGTTCTTTTTAAAAGTTTTAAAATTTTTATTTGTTCTTATTAGTTGTACATGACAGCTGAATGCATTTACACATTTTGATAAATCATGCATAAATGGAGTGTAATCTCTCATTTTTCTGATTATACATATTGCAGGATCACATTGGTCATGTAGTCACAGACATATATGAGGTAATAATGTCTGTTTCACCCTTCTAGTCCAATGGAGGAGACATCAGACCATCACAAAGCATTAATTGTTACAAATTATTACTGTGTGTTGAAGCCTGTGCCCTGGATTTGAGTTATTATGTATCTTTACAGAATGCATGAAATGTGAATATATTACTAATTGAATTTATATTAGAAAAATTCTTATTTTCTATTTTTAATGATAATATTTACCATGGTCTTTTGGATAGAATGTATATATCTCACCATAATTTCCTGTACATAGTGTTGAACTAAATTGAACACATCCAAGATATGAGAAAACTGCATAAAAGTGAATGATGAGGGCTTTTATCATCATCATTTCATAGCACATTTACTCAGATTTCTTCGGTGAGCACCTGTTGCTTATCCAAGCTCATGTGGTTACTAGCATTATGACTGGGGTTAAGTCATCTTTGTCCTCCTCTTCTTACCTGTCACAGGAAAATCACTATAACAACATCTCTCAGGATTGGTGACACTGAAAACGACAGTACAAGAATCATTTAAAACAACTTCGGCCAGTCCTCAGTAGATGGAAGTGTGTTGTTAATTGTAAAGCCCTATTGTCACAAGTAAAAGTGAACAGTACTTAAAAATAACCCTCTCTTTAACAGTATATATGAAAGTGCTCCAAAGTTGTTTTATCTAGTGCCCTAAAGAGCCAGAGAGAGCAGTGAGGAGGTGTCCACAGTGAGATGTCTGTCATAGATTTTAGAGAACTCCCCAGCAGACTTGCAGGACTCTGAATAATTTCCCCATCATTATGGGGAAGAGACACGGAGCTGCAGTGCATTCCAGGGATGGAACACCATGCAGGCATTGAAATCAGTGTATTATGGGTTTAGCAGCTAAGTTAGAAAATATTCACAGTACAATATAAAGAAAAGTTTATGAAGTACCTAATAACTTCTGAAAATTGTACATTTGTTTTGATAGAAGGATTTTTTTAAAAATGGAGTATAGTTTCTCAAAATTTTAAGAATGATCATTCTCAAGGGAAGAGGTTATTAAGTTCTTCCACACAGTTTCTTAATTTTGCATGTTTTCCCTAATGAGAATCTAAGGTTTTGTTGTAAAAAATATTTTGAAAAGTAATTTTATCTTGTTAGATGATAACAGTAATACCAAATATGGATAGCGTCATTGAAGGTTGATGATATGTCTGTTACTAAAATCTGACCATTTTTTTGCATTACCCTTGTGTAATATGATAATTTAAGCCCTTGAACACCTCTAAAAATACATTTATAGGCACCAAATACAAGTGGACACCAAGGAAACAAATCTTAAAAAGCTGAGTTAGTGTTCTATAGGGCTACGTGTTATAGGAAGGCATTAATTGTCTCCAGTCCTAAAAGATAATATTCATACAAATCATTTAAATACCGTTATTATTGCTCCTAATTATTTAACCAGCATAAAGGAATATAAAGGTGATTGTGGAAATCCCAATACATATATAATGATATATCTATCTCTCTTTCTCTCTATAAATGAGTAAGGCCAAGCAATCTCATACCTATTCATAAATGTGCAGAAAAACTCACAGTTTTTAATGAATCACTTAACCCCTTTTCCACTGCCCTCCTTCTCTAAATGGAGATGATCAGAACACCCAGCTCACAAGCCTGTGGAGAGGGTTAGATGAAATAACATAAGGAAACCTCTTGAGCTTTGTCTGACAAGTAACAAGCCCTCAGTGGCTATTAGATGCTTTATTTTCCTTAAAAACATCATTGAGGATTAAATATAACATGGATTTGAGATCAATCCTCCACATAGCAAATATTTGTGGGAATTCCATGGATCAGAGAAAGTAGAAGCTGATTTCTAGATATTTCTGTTTCACACTTGCCAGCAATTGCAGTGAGGTTGCCTCCTAGAAGTACCCAGATTATGAATGAATGTGATTTCTCTGAGTGATAATCTGCTTGGAGACATCCCAATTGCTTTAAAAAAGACACAAAGTACTCTAGTGTTTGTATATTTGGCATATTGGAAAATGTCAATAAAAGCATCTGATTCTTTTGGTTGTGTTATTGAAAAATTGTCTTACCTGAGATCTGACTCAAGAGCAAATCATAGACAGACAGACAAGATGACAGAACACAACAGCCATGTCTTCATAGCTCCCAAGCAATATTTCACAATGTGAAATTGCATAGGGAAAGGGAGTACCACCCTTCCTCCAAACCCAGATGAACCTGTACATGCCATGGAGTCTTTCCACATAGTCAACTACACATCCAATCTACTCAATTCATGTGGTGCAGGAAACCCCAGAACCACTCATAACTGCAGCAGATGACGAAGAACCCAGGAAATCACCTGACTCTCCACTTCTCTGAGACACCAGAACAACCACACCCTCCACACTGACCTGAGACCTCAGCTCACAGGACCCTCCCTTTCTCACCCTCTCCCTGGGCAGCCAGCCTTGTAGATGGGATGCCACTAATGAAAGCAGTCATCTTTTCCTCCCTCTGGCCTTCTGAGTTGCCCCTGGGCCATCACTTCAGTTGAAGTCATTCCTTTTTGTAGCTTCTTCAACTATCATTTCTCCATGGGACACTCTCTTAATTGCTTTCAGTTGGACTTGGGCAACTGAATTGGGTAATTGAAATATCAATTTCCAGAGAAACGGTTGAGTGTCCACATACCTTCTGAGGTGTTTTTCCAAGATAGTCCCAGACTAACTGTTTACTGGTACTGACAGGAATCAAATCAAGGTTTAGGGCCTCTCTTACATGTCTGGACAACTACTAAGAAGGATTTAGGTGGGAAGAACAAATTTGAGGTCAGTAAAAATAAGAACACTTCCATTTTGATCTTGACAATAAATCACTTAGAGAAAGAAGGTGAGACTATGTATTATTGTGCCTATAGAGAGGGCACAGTGTTAGAGTTGCCAGAATAACCCTCACAAGAACCACCTCCAGGCCTGTGCCCACACCTCCTTCTCATATGGGCAGCCTCAGTGGCTGCTAAGCTTGTCACACCTGTGACTTATATGTAATTTACCAATGTTAACTTTGAATGGATTGTGTGTTATCAGTTTTATTATACCTAAATCTCTATTTATAAGGTAGCAATTCAATAGTGTTTGCTTTCATATAGTGAGCCAATTTCCTAAAAGAATTTATTCAGTAATTAAATATTTCCCTGCTGAACTGAATGTTCATTTTCATCTTAAATTAAAATGTTATTTATATATATGTGTGAATCTCTTTCTAGATTATAATTTAAATAGTTCTGGTACAGTGCTTTTTCCTCCTCCTCCACTTCTTTCTCTTCTGCCCCTCTTTCTCCTCCTTCTTGTTTATTTGCAGTACTAAGTATTGAACCCAGAGTGCTCTACCACTGAGCTACATTCCCAGTTCCTGACAATTTTTCATGTATTTTGAGGTGAGGTCTCACCACGTTGCCCAAGCCAGTCTTGAACTTGCTCCTCTTTTGCCTCCACCTCCCGAGTAGCTGGCATTACTGATGTGTGACACCATGCCAGACTGAGTTCATTTATTTTCTGACTTTTGTGTTTTAAGAATCTTCTTTCCACTCTGGTGTATTGTCAGTATTCACCTTTCTCATCTATAAACCATGAATTTTCTATTTCAGAATGGGACCTGGAGCCCCCTGCTTTTTGGGAAGCTCCTCTTCAGGCTCATGTCCCTGCACTTGTGGTCCTGCAGGCCAAAGGGAGACCAACCAGAGTTCCCCAACTTTCTGGATTCTCAGATGTCACAGTAGTAGGGACAAATTTCCTGAGAGAGGCTAGAACAATGACTGAGAGTGACATTGTACTACATTTCAAACATTTACTCACATATATGAAACATATATCAGATATATTGGAGGGTCAACATCTATGTGGGCACAATTTAAATTCTATCCTCATTTTGTTCTGTCATCGATCCATCAATCTATCCAAATCAATTGCAGATATCACTACACTTTCTGAGAGAAGATTTGCTGAATAAAATATAGGATACCCAGGTATGGTTGAATTTCAGATAAAAAACAAATTATTTTAGTTTAAATAATCTCAAAATTTCATGGATCATTTATATATATACCTAAACACATATATACATATATATTTATACACATATATATATGCATAAACTGCCCACCTGATCTGAGGGGATCCCTTTAATAATTGAGGATGACCAGCAAATGAAACGAAAATAGATTTTTGTATGCAAACACACAGTCATCATCCTTGAGGAGTGTCATTTTCAGCTGACATCATTGATCCCAGTCGCTTTTAAGAAGGTAGATTCAAGGCTCATCAGATTTTCGCTTGATGGTTGCCCCAAAATCTACTTACAGATTAAGTGGAGGTAGTTCAGGGCCATAATGCAGAAGTTTCAAGACAAAGAATCATTAACATAGAAACTGAATTTCAGGTGCATTTCCTTGTTTTTATAGAGGAACAGAGAAGTTTCATAAAGGGCTCTGCCTCCTGCCACATTTGCACCCAACCTGTTTCCACTCTGAGCTCTCCAGGCTCCTGGCTTCTCCTCCTCTGCACAGGGCCTGCCCTCAGAGGCCACAGGGGGCCCTACAGCAGTGAGCTGAAGCAGAGAGGCAGGGGCTTCTCCCAGCACCACCCCTTCTGGGTCTACAGCTGTGTTGTCTTCTCAGGCAGCTCCTCAGTTACTTCTCCCTGCCTCTGAATCAGGAGGATCAACTCTAAGGCGCTGTTGGAGGGATCACTTCCATGTTGAGCAGGATTTGACTTTTGGGAGGTTTTTCTTCTCCCCTTATCATCTCGTCCTTTTCTTTGTAAACTCCAGGGAAGAAGGCATGTTGTGGGCTCTAGCTCTACTTCTAGCCATCCTGCCTCCTGGTAAGTACCTACACAGATGCTCATGGGATGTTGTTTTTCCAAAAAGAGGCCATAACAAAGAATTCCATGACCTCTTTGCCAGTAACTTTTATGGTTGTTACCATTCCAGGTAGTCAAACATCATCCAGTTTGAAGGGGAGAAGATTTCAATCACCAAACACATTGATCCACTGGAGAAACCATTGTGACTCTGCTGAAGGAAGAAGCCACATTCACTGGTACCAAATAAAGGAGGGAAGGCCCCACGACACCTTCTCTACTATAGCTTTTTCAGTTACAAGGTTGTGGTGGACTCAGATCTCAACTCAGTGAAATATCATGCCTATAGAGATGTAGGTGGGAGATGTAAAATCATAATGCGAAATATGGAAGAGAGTGATTCTGCTGAGTATTACTGTGCTTCTTGGAATGTCAGTCATGATGATTCAAACCCGCTCTTTAGTATACTGAAAATTTTATTTGTGGCTGCACCTGGTACACAAGGAAGACCAGCCCCATCTCACTTCCTGTCCCTGATCTCACTGTATGCTGAACAAAAGCAAACTCGAAGTCTAACCTCAAAACTTATATGCTACTCCCCTCCCCTATAGTTTTATCTTGATAGAAACCATTTACATAGGACATTCCTAAAAACTGAACTCCTGTTACCAGAACTTGGGCAAGCAGCCTGGCTGACGACATCATTTCTTCCAGCCCTTCCAGGGTCTGGTGAAGGCCCTTTCAGTTTGCTGCCAAGGACAAAACAAGGTCACGTACGGATGATAGATTATGGGAGACATTTTGGAGACCATTATGATTTAGGTTTAGGAGACCATTATATTTGTATTGAAATACTTATCCAACCATAGTCCAGAGATAATGGCTGGGAATGATGCTTATTATTCTTTATTCAAGGTTATGAGAAATAATGGAATGATAAATTTGGGTTCCATGAGTACCTCATGTTGACAGTCATATTTACTATCTTTTGAACAAAGTGATATTTCCCTCCACATAACCAACCCTGGGATTTTTGGTGGGAATGCTAGTGTAGGAAAAAGTGATTGTTGTAGATATGCCAAACATTTTATCTATTAACACACATGAAAAACCATAACTTCAAGAATTTCAAATATGTAAGTTCATCACTTGTTAATGATTCATGAACCAGGTGGCACTCAGTCTGCAAATAGGTCGGAGCTCCACTGATCATGACCATGTTGGTGGTTGGAAGCCTGAACAGTAACAAGGAGACAGCATCCTGCAAAGAGTAGATTGGTGACACTAGGTTACAATTCTCCTGTGGGTCAAAACAGAGGGACTTCCTTAACATGCTGCCTCATGTTGACTGGTCCCTGGATGATTGGTGGCTATGATAGCCTGTTTGTTTCTTTTGATATTATTTGTAAACTGACTTGCTTAGGTCTCTTGCTATTCTCTCCCTCCTCATTACTTGGAAGATATGATCAAACAAGTAAACAGTTTTGGTTTAGTTTGTTGGTATCTAAATGTTAGCCTCTTGATTCCATTTTGGGTTATTTGACTGGGCTCCTAGAAACAGAACTCTGTCTCAATCATTGGCCTCCTGTAAGCCTTACTTGACACATTGTCTATTGGAATGCAGCCTACAGCCTGAGCCAGCCCTGCTCTCTTTTTTTTTGCCATTTCTTTTTTTTTATTTTCAAATGAATAAAGCTAAAGCTCCTTTCCACTCTTATCCTCCTGTATAAACACACTGAGTCATTAAGTGTAGTACAGCTATTTACTTGTACAATTATCATCTTTGCTTAATGATTGAGGGTAAGGAACTCTGAGAGAATAATCACATTATGAATAGTATATATATTTAACTTAAAAATACATACAGGGAAAGGGTGATGGCTACCATACTAGGCCTCGTTTAAGGTTGTGCAACTAATTCAAATAAGAAGAGACAGAACAGGAAGATATCATCTTGATTGGGGCTTCACTGTTATTATCAGAGGCTATAGGTTTGTAGCAATTTAAAATGTCATGTTCTAAAATTTCATTTGTTACTGGTATAGACAACTGCAGTCAATTCTATGAGAGTATATATGAAATGTATATATACACATGAGGAGATAAACATATATTCAACAGTGTCTCCCAATTCTCTCATGCATTCTAATTTTTTGATCCTTTTTTAAGATTTTCTTTGTTATAAATTTACATTATTTGAAAATGAAGGCTGTTTCATTTCTTCCTTTACAATCCCTTTAAATAGCATTAAGTCTGTGTCCACAATGCCCTGGTTGAGATCTGGTGCAATATTTAATAAGAGTGAAAGTGACAGTCATCCTTGCCTTAATTCTGATCTTATTTAGAACCTCTATGTGTATATATCCTTTGCTACTTATTCAGATTGCAATTTATGGATCTTAGCAAACTCTGAAGGTTTCCCTAAAATGATTTCCTCTCAAATTGTCATTGTCTGGGTGGACTGTGATTTTCCGACTCCCCTATGTTAATATCAGCTCTGATCATTTGCATCTCTTTTTTATTCCTAAGTTTAATGGAAATGCTTATAATATTTCATCAGGTTTACTGGAAGCTTTTGTAGAATGCCCTTTCTTAAATTTGCATATTTGGTTCTACTTTGGGCTTGCTAGAATGTTCTCTAATCACAAATCAGTGTTGAATCATTTCACACACTCTCTGCTTTTATTGAAAAGATAATTTGTCTTGTTATTTTGAACGTGTAGATTTTCTAGTGCCAGACAATCCTTGCATTCATAGGATGGCATGAACCTGTTCATACCATTATGAACAGTGCAGCTTGCAGTGTAAGTGTTCCATGTATGGCTATGTAGTGGGCCACAATTTTCCTTTTTCCTTCCTGTCTTTGCCTGCTTTTACAATTACAGCTAGTCACAGAGATTTCTTTATATTGACCATGCTGGGTTAAAGGCATGCAATAAAACAGGCTCTAGAAGTTCACTCTGACCTGCATGCTGCTTCTCAGGAGCAAGTGAAGAAATTCCCAAGTGAAGGATCCCCTGCCTGCAGAACAGACAGCATTCTTGCCATCAGGGATGGAAAGTTAAATCTCAGGGAATCTGTACAAACCTCCTTAAACTCACCTTGATCCCCCTCCTCACTTCTCTACCCTGTGAGCTGCCCTAGACCCTGCCTTTCTCCTCATCACATGCCAGGACTCTATTCTTCATCCAATTCAGTACATCTCTGTCTTCATTTCCTTAGAAGGGCTTCTGCATCCTGTGAAACCTCTAGTAATTAATTCTTATGCTTTCTCCTGCTCATCTAACTTAGATGGATTTAATTTTTGGATCCAGCCATGATCCGATGAAGGTGGAGGTGAAATTTTTCTTCCTCTGCAATTGGCATAAAGTTATTCATTTAAGTTATTTTGAGTGTAAATTTCTGTATTTATGTTGCCAGTTCTTTTGCCCTGATAATGCCATTTTTATATTGTCTATTTTTTCTTTCACTATTTTGCTAGCAATTTAACCATTTCATTATTTTCCTAAAGAGTCAGCATTTCATTTAATTTGTATATTTAATCTCTACTTTATTCATTTGTTTCTTATTCTTTCCTTCCTTCTATTTTCCTTAGTTATACTATTTTTTTTCTAACTTTTTGGGTTAGATATTGGAAAACGTTTTTTTAGACTTTTTTCTTCTGTTTAAGATGTATATATGTAAATATGGTATATATGTAAACATATATGTGCTTAAGATATATGTTTATATATACCATATATACATCTTCAATATATACATGTTTATATATATACGGATATATACATATATTTTTAAAATATATACATATGTGTATATATATATGTATTTATATATAACACACACAAAAAGTTCTAAGAATTCCTTCAACTCCAAAGAACAGGTTTTGAAATGAATATTTTTTTCATATTCAATTTTTATTATAGATCCTGCTTCACTGCAAAAACGTACCTTAACTGTGGTTTTGGTTTCCAAATATGGGTATTATGGTACAAGTTTGGATATATACTCTGTCGAATCAGAGTATACTTTTTCACTTTGGACACTTTCTTTTTTACTTGCTTTTCTTCCTCTCAACCATCTCTTGTTTTTGGTAAGCATATTGTCAATATAGTAATTGCTATTAATAAGTATAAAAATCTCTGTTGGGGGGAGTAGGTTTCTATTTCTGAAGATCCTATCTAATTTCTAACTATGTTGTTAAATCTTCTGTAACTTTCTTACTCAAATGACATGTTTATGAACTTCTCCATGTAATTTGAGAATTATTGCTTCATATTATTTTATTCTACATTCTTAGATTCTTGATTTCCATTTGGTTCTATTCTATATAATATTTGAAGCATCTGTCTCGATTCCCAAGCTTGAACCTTACTTTTTTTCATAATACATTAATCATATAATTTATATTTTATAAATTCCTCCTAAGTTTTTGTTTTTTAGAATCCTTATATTGTTTTCATATTTATGTTTTAAAAGTAATGAAATGTCTCAAACATACACAAAGAATAATACCCATCAACTCTCTCATCATTCAGTTTTGCTTCTTCTTAATATTTTGCCACATTTGCCTCAGATATTGTATATTTTAGGGAATAAATACACAAAAAGTATGTGAAAGTCCAAGATATATGTTCTCAGTCTAATCCTTTCTCCTCTTTCCCCAGAGGTAACTACTGAACCAGAACTTGTTGTCTTGCATCGTATATATGTTAGAAATATAGTATGCATTATACTTAAAAATTTTCCAAAATAGAATTTACACATGTATAGCCTTTAAAAATTTTCCTTTGCAAAATGCTTTTGGATATTTGCTCATGTGAATATGTAAGGCTTTAGCTTACTTATATTGATGAGTATATGGTATACCCAATGTAAAAATATCATTCATTTTTCATTCAAAATTTCTTTTTAAAAAATAAAATGTGGCACTTCAAAAGATCCTGGCCCTTGAAAGTGTCATACCACCACCTTCCCCATTTTTCTCTCCTATCTCACCTTTTGCCTGTGTGACACCCTCATTCTCCAAGACTTCTCCATGTGTCAAGACATGTGCCTATGGTCATGTCTAGAGACCCAACATACAGATGATAGCTCATCCAGGCCAGTTTAGATGCCTTCCCTTAATCTCCACTGTGGGAAAATTGGACTGTAATCAATTTCTTTGTGTCCTGCTATGGGCCCTGGGATCAGTGTGGTGACCAGGAGGCCAAGGGATTATTTTGGACCCCAATTGGTGGAGCACCCTCCTTGGTGGGCAGGATCTTCATCAGAACCATAGAGGGTAGAGACAGAAGATTTCCCCAGAGAAGGATGATGCTGGTTTAAAAACTGTGAAGAGATTTTTAATAATCAAGACAAAAGTAATTAATGTACTCTATATAATCCACAAACAATATTGTGTGTACTTGTGCATGTTTATTTTATTTTTACACATACAATGCACACATAAACACAAACATACATATTTTTTTGCCCTTCAATAGATTTTTATAGTTATGTCCATATAGGTGCTATATATGTTCTTTTAATATTATTTCTGTTTTATTCTTCCTTTTGTTGTGGTAAATGAAGTATTTGACCTGTGTGTTTTCTAAATGTCTATTTTTGATATGTAAGACAGTTATTAGTGCTTATGTAAATTACCATTATCTTTATATCTCTAATGTTTTTGATGGAGTTTCAGATTTTCTAATTACCATTTTTAGATGATATATTCATTCCAGTACTTGTATCTATTGTATAATCTTGCCCAGTTATATTGCTGTAGGCCACTTCCAAACTAGTAAATGATAATAATGAGGATGGGCATTTTATTTCTCATTTCAAAGGGATTACACCTACATCCCTAAAATGATGGCATCGGAGACACAAAACATCATGTATAAGCTTCATATATTACATTTAAGAAATAATATACCAATGTTTTGAACTTTACCTTTAAAACACATTACCTACACATTTCCTAAAAGTTAACTATTGTTTTAAAATAAGTATCTATGAGCCTTTTGAAAACCACTAAATCAGTGGAGGAAGAGAGGACTTTGGAAGATAGTGTCCCATGTAGATGTAAAAATAATGAAAACTAACCTCGGAAAAGTCCCTTAAGGCAGGAAGAATAAGTCAGAGAATCTAATTTCTTCAGGCACATAGAATAGAGTAAGAAGAGTTAAAATAGAGGTAGGCCACCTGTTTCCCCTGTCTTCCCCTGGGGAGGAGCTTGGAAAAGGCTTGTTTGTAATGTCCAGATTGGCCCAGAGTCAATGAAACAAACTCAGGCTTTACTCTCACAAAATCTTACAGTCAGCTCACTAGTCTTGAAAAGAACTCAATACCCTGACACTTCCAAATGATAAAGGGTAGAGTTAGGTGAGATCTACAGGACACCATAGAAATGTATCCCTTAACTGGCTTTCCCAACACTATCTTCTCCATTTCTGAAGTTCCAGAACTGGGTGGCCTGATTCTATCTCTAGGTCCTCACTGTCCTTGGTCCAACTTAGCTTTTTCACACCCATACAAACACACACACACACACACAAACACACACACACACTTTTGTAAAACTGTCATCTCTATAATTTTTACTTCATCTAGTCCTAGAGATTATAACCTGTCCTGTTTTGAGATGATACAATAACCCCCCACATTTCTTGAGTGTTTTCCCTGCATCTAGGGATGCTATATGTGCTTTGGTCACAGGATCCCGTTTACTCCATGCAACACCCTGAGGACACGTTTTACAGAGAAGAAAAGTAGGCAAACTAATTTTCTCATGACCACACAGGTCTTCTTCTATTTCAGAGCAGTTAAAATGTTGATGAGGACCTCTGGTGACATGCTCCAGTGATAATTCAGATGAGGGGTGTGAGGGTTTTGCAGGGATTGCTTTTCTATGCTAATCCCTTCCTCCTTGTTGTCAGCAAGCTGATGGCTTTTCTAGTATAGACTATCTAAAGGAGGGGGTTTGGGGTCAGTCAAAGCTGACTTCAAATCCCAACCCTATGCTATTGAAGCTTTCTTAAAATGACAACATCACTGTCCAGTTTTCTAAATAGGAGATAATACTATTTATGTCACTAGGTAATTTTCAAGATCTAATAAAGCAAATCATACAAGCAATTATGGTGTTGCCTGAGACCCTGCACAACCAGTCAGGTGCTTCTGTGCAGGAGACAGTCCACCAGTGCTTTCCATTATTGATACTCACATTCCAGCAGCAGTCGCTAAGTATTTCTGAGACCCCATAACTATTCACCTCCTTCCCTTCACCTTGTGATCAGATCTCTCTCTTCACTGTCTGGGCCCCTCTTTTCCTCCCCTGTTTCTCTCACCAATTGCTTACCTGCATCCGGGAAGCTACAACTGGGACATGTAGCAGTCATCAAGATGTGACTCATGTCAATAGTTTGAGATTAGTGGTCACCATGGGTTCCTCTTCTTCTGGTCAGGATGGAGAATCATGCCAGGCTGCCTTGCCCTCTGAGCTTCCCATTCCAGGTAAGTCCCTCACTTTCTTGCAGGGCGGAGTCTTCAAATGTTCTCCTGCCTCAATGTTCAATTCCTTGCAGCTGGCCAGTCCCTCCTCATGCTGGAGCAACAAGGATGGTTCTGGGACACAAGGGAACCTGGTCTCTACTGCAGTGCTTGGTCCACATTATGTCAGCTAAATCTACTAGTACCGGCAGGTGGAGGATCAGGTCTCCCAGAGGCTTCTCTGGTTGACCATATTCAGGAGGATGTGCAATTCTCGAAACAGATTAAAATCATAGCCCTAAATACCAAGGATGGCAGTAGTTGTTAACTGTCAGTGTTGACAGTGGATAAGGGTGATGATGCTATGTACCATTGAAGGGCCTAGGACAAGTGCTGTCCTGTGGGTCAACTCACCTTGTACAAAAATATCTCTCTTTCAAAAAGTTTTTGATAGCAGGGAGTTTTTGAACTCAGCAGTCCTTAACCACTGAGATACATTGGCAGCCTTTTTATTTTTTACTTTGAGACAGTGTTTCACCAAAACACCTAGGGTCTTCTAAAGTTGTTGAGACTGACTTTTAAATTGTTAGCCTCCTGCCTCAGCCTCCCAAGCCAATGGGAATTATAGGTGTGCACCACCCACCACATCTGGCCAAAAATATCTCTTGCTCCCCAGTCTGGCAGGCCTTGGACATGTTCAGTGACTCTGGGTCCTTTGGGTTTGCCTGTTGTATGAGAGAAAATCTCCATTCCCTGTGTTTCCATCTCTTGGACTTTCTCAGATGCCCCTCAGTGTTCCCACCACACATAAGAGAATAAAGCAAAAGTGAGGTGAGTTCTCAGACTGGCACAGCTGCTGTGAACAATCCAATAAAAGAGCCTCCTGTTCAGCTTTTTTGAAATATTTGTAGGATGAGCTGTGCCAATCCATACAGGTGCTGCTGGGTCCATGTGGTTAAGGAATACTTAAAAGTTAGGTACTACAACAGTCCATGTTGAAATGGGGTTTAGGGCTAAATTAAAACCTTTGAAGACCTCATGGGAAAAAGTGAAGTAATTCATTAATAAATTTATGTTGATTCAATTCTGAAAAAATTATATTTTGGATATCCTGGACTAACTGGCAATAATGTTAATTTTTTTCTGTTTCTTTTTAGTTTTTAATGTAACAATTAGAAAATGAATTTGTGGCTAAAATGGGTTATTCACATTTGTTTCTAAATTCTACTCATCAGTATGCATCAATGGCTTTCTTCTTTTGGGTTTCCCAGACTTGGCCATTTTCCTAACAATTGTCATGATGTGCACATACAAGTTATTCTTCAGTTCTGAAAAGTGAAGTCAAATTAGGTTCACTCTCAGATTCTAGGACGGCCAGAAGTCCACCTTTCCACATCAGACACAGAAGGCAGGAGATTCAGGACTCAGGTCACACGGTCCCACCCCACAGCAGCAGCAGCTGGATCTTTATTCAGAGTCTGGTGAGTCTGGACTCACTCTCACCACCCTCTGATCAGCCACCCCAGGCTGGCCTAGGTCTGGTCCACCAGAGAGTTTTCCTCAGGAGGAGGCTGCAGGAGGGCCCTAGATGGCAGGTGTACTGCTCTCTCACAAAACCTCTTATTCTTTATTCCTGAAGACAAGAAAATCTTGTTTTGAAATTCCATAAACCCCCAGTGAGGGTTGAAAGAGCACACTTGTGTCTTCTTCCTCTTCATTTTTTGTCAAAGCCAAGAACTCATGGCATTGTGTGTATCAGGCAAGTGCTCTGCCAACTGATCTTCATCTCCAATGCCAAATCTTTCTCCTCTTGACTGTGTCCTGCCCCAAGAGTTTTCAGTTAATATTTCTTTTTAATTCATTTATTTTGGTTCATTGTACACAAATGGAGTACAGTTATTGTTTCTCTGGTTGTACACAGGGTAAAGTCACACCAACCTTGCAATCATGCATGTACACAGGGCAATGATATCTGTCTCAATCTGTTATTATACTTACACCCCCCACTGACTTCACCCCTCCTGTCCCTCTATGCAATCTATCCTTTCTCCATTCTTTCCACCCTTGACCCCGCATTATGTATCATCGACCACTTATCAAAGAGATCATTCGGCCTTTGGATTCTTGGGATTGGCTAATCTTGCTTAGCATGACAGTCTCCAACATCATCCATTTACCTGCAAATGCCATAATTTTATTCTTCTTTATGGCTGAGTAATATTCCATTGTGTATATATATATATACCACAGTTTCCTTATCCATTCATCTATTGAAGGGCATCTTGGTTGGTTCCACAATCTAGCTATTGTGAATTGAGCTGCTATGAACATTGATGTGGCTGCATCACTGTAGTATGCTGATATTAAGTCCTTTGGGTATAGGCCAAGGAGTGGGATAGCTGGGTCAAAAGGTGGATCCATTCCAAGTTTTCTAAGGATTCTCCACACCACTTTCCAGAGTGGCTGCACTAACTTGCAATCCTCCCAGCAATGTATGAGTGTATCCTTTTCCTCACATCCTCACCAACACCTGTTGTTGCCTGTATTCTTGATGAAAGACATTCTACTTGGGCTGAAATGGTATCTTAGAGTGGTTTTAATTTATATTTCACTTGTTACTAGGGATGTTGAACATTTTTTCATGAATCTGTTGATTGTTTGTAGGTCTTCTGTAAAGTGTCTGTTCATTTCCTTGGCCCATTTATTGATTGGGTTATTTGTATTCTTGGTGTAAAGATTTTTGAGTACTTTACAGATTCTGGAGTTTAGTGCTCTATCTGAAGTATGTGTGGCAAAGATTTTCTCCCACTCTGAAGGCTCTCTGTTCACATTGCTGATTATTTCCTTTGCTGAGAAAAAACTTTTAGTTTGACTCTATCCCAATTATTGATTTTTGTTTTATTTCTTGTGCTTTGGGAATCATGTTGAGGAAATCTTGTCCTAAGCTAACATGAAGATTTGGACCTATTTTTTCTTCTATTAGGTGCAGGGTCCCTGGTCTACTTCCTAGGTCCTTAATTAATTTTGAGTTGAATTTTGTACAGGGTGAGAGATATGGGTTTGGTTTCATTTTGCTGCATATGGTTTTCCAGTTTTCCCAGTACCATTTGTCGAAGAGACTATTTTTACTCCATTGTATATTTTTGACCCCTTTGTCAAGTATGAGATACCTATATATATGTGGGTTTGTCTCTGTGTCATCTATTCTGTACCATTGATGTACCTTTCTGTTTTGGTGCCAATACCATGCTGTTTTTGTTACTATTGCTCTGTAGTATGGTTAAAGTTCTGGTATTGTGATACCCCCTGCTTCGCTCTTCTTGTTAAGAATTCTTTGAGCTTTTCTGGGTCTCTTATTTATCCAAATGAATTTCATGATTGCTTGCTCTATTTCTATGAAGTCCATCATTGGAATCTTTATTGGAATTGCATTGAATTTTTATAGTACTTTTGGTATTATTGCCATTTTGACAATATTAATTCTGCCTATCCAAGAACACATTTCCATATTCTAAGATTTTCTTTAATTTCTTTCTTTAGTGTTCTGTAGTTCTCATTGTAGAGGTCTTTCACCTCTTTTATTAGATCAATTCCTAAGTATTTTCATTTTTTGAGGCTCTTGCGAATGGGGTAGTTTTCCTAATTTCTCTCTCAGAGGATTCATCCCTTATGAATAAAAACGCATTCGATTTATGAGCATTAATTTTATATCCTGCTAATTTACTGAATTCTTTTATGAGTTCCAGAAGTTTTCTGGTGGAATTTTTAGGCTTCTCTAAATAGAGAATCATGTCATCAGCAAATACGGATAGTTTGAGTTCTTCCTTTTCATATCCCTTTAATTTCTTTGGTCTGTCTAATTGCTCTGGCTAGAGTTTCAAGGACAATGTTGAATAGAAGTGGCGAAAGAGGGCATCCCTGCCTTGTTTCAGTTTTCAGGGGCAAGTCTTTCAATTTTTCTCCATTTAGAATGATGCTAGCTGTGGTCTTAGCATAGATAGCCTTTGCAATATTAAGGAACATTCCTACTATCCCTATTTTTTGTAGAGTTTCTAGCTTGAAAGAGTGATGTATTTTTTTAAATGCTTTTTCTGCATCTATTGAAATAATCATATGGTTCTTGACTTTTAGTCTGTTGATGTGGTGAATTACATTTATTGATTTCTAGATGTTGAACCAACCTTGCATCCCTGGGATGAAATCCAATTGATCATGGTGCACTATCTTTTTAATATGTTTTCACATGCAATTTGCTAAAATTTTGTTAAGAATTTTTGCATCTATGTTCATTAGGGATATTGGTCTGAAATTTTCTTTCCTCGATGTGTCTTTGTCTGGTTTTGGTATCAGCGTGATAGTAGCTTCCTAGAATGAGTTTGGAAGGGTTCCCTCCTCCTCTATTTCATGGAATACTTTGAGGAATATTGGAATGAGCTCTTCTTTGAAGGTCTTGTAGAACTTGGCTGTGTATTCATCTGGTCCTGGACTTTTCTTTGTTGGTAGGCTTTTGATGACTTCTTCTATTTCATTGTTGAAATTGATCTATTTTAGTGTGCATGTCCTCCAGATTCAGTTTGGCTGGCTCATATGCCTCTAGGAACCTGTTGATGTCTTCCAAGTTTTCTATTTTGTTGAAGTATAAATTTTCAAAATAGCTTCTAATTATGTTTTGTATTTCATTAGTGTCTGTTGTGATATTTCCTTTTTCATCATGAATTTTAGTAATTTAAGTTTTCTCTCTCCTTCTCTTCATTAGGGTGGCTAAGGTTTATCAATTTTGTTTATTTTTTCAACGAACCAAATTTTGTTTTGTCAATTTTTTGAATTGATTATTTTGTTTCAATTTCATTGACTTCCCCTGTGATTTTAATTATTTCCTGTCTTCTACCACTTTTGGTGATGATCTGTTCCTCTTTTTCTAGGGCTTTGAGCTGTAATGTGAGGTCATTTATTTGTTCACTTTTCATTCTTTTATTGAATGCACTCCATGCAATGAATTTTCCTCTTAGCACTCCTTTCATAGTATCCCAGAGACTTTGATATGTTGTGTCATTCTTCTGGTTGATCTGTGACAATTTTTTTATTTCCCTCCAATGTCTTTGTTATCCATGCATCATTCAGCAGCATATTATTTAATCCCCAGGTGTTGGAGTAGATTCTGTTTTTTATTGTATCATTGATTTCTAATTTCATTCTATTATGATCTGATAGAATACAAAGTAGTATATCTATGTTTTGTACTTGCTAAGAGTAGCTTTGTGGCATAACACATGGCCTATTTTAGAGAACAATGCTTGCGTTGCTGAGAATAAAGTGTACTCACTTATTGATGGATGGACTATTTTATATATGTCTGTTAAGTCTAAATTAGCGATTGTGTTATTGAGTTCTATGATTTCTTTGTTGAGCTTTTGCTTGAATGATCTGTTCATTGTTGAGAGGGGTGTGTTAAAGTCACCCAGTATTACTGTGTTGTGGTCTATTTGGTTCCTGGAATTGAGAAGGATCTGATTGATGTACATGGATGCACCATTGTTTGAAGCATAAATATTTATGATTGTTATGTCTTGCTGATTTATGCTTCCCTTAAGGAGAATGAAATGTCCTTCTTTATCCTGTTTCACTAATTTTGCCTTTAAGTCTACTTTACCTGATATGAGGATGGAAAACTCCTGCTTTTTTCCTGAATCCGTGTGTGGTATGTTTTCCCCATCCTTTTACCTTTAGTCTGTGGATATCGTTTACTCTGAGATACGTCTCTTGGAGGCAGCATATTGTTGGCTCTTTCTTTTTAATCCAATCTGTCAGTCTGTCCTTGGATTGATGAGTTCAGGACATTAACATTCAGGGTCATTATTGACATATGATTTGTATTTACAATCATTATGGCTTATTTTTGGTTTTTAAATTGAATTGGTTTCTCCTTTATTTGGCTATCCCTTTAGGGTAGTTCCTCCCTATGCTGACTTACATTGTTGTTTTCCATTTCTTCTTCATGGAATAATTTTCTGAGAATGTTCTGTAGTGCTGGCTTTCTATTAGTAAATTCTTTTAGCTTTTGTTTATCATTGAAGAATTTTGTTTCAATTTCAAATCTGAAGGTGAGTTTGCTGGGTATAAGATTCTTGGTTTGCATCCATTTTCCTACATGGCTTGGAATATATTATTCCAGTTCCTTCTTGCTTTTAGGGTCTGTGTTGTGAAATTTGTTGAACTGTATTGGTTTCTCTCTGAATGTAGTCTGATTTTTTTGCTCTCTCAGCCTTTAAAATTCTATTTTCATTTTGTATGTTAGGTACTTTCATTATAATGTGTCTTGGTGTTGATCTGTTGTAGTTTTATACATTTGGTGTCCTGTAAGCCTCTTGTATTTGATTTTACATTTCATTCTTCAGATGTGGGAAATTGTCTGACATTATTTCATTAAATAGATTTTTCATTCCTTGGTTTATGTGTCTGCGCCTTCCTCAATCCCAATAATTCTTAAATTTGGTCTTTTCATGATATCCCATAATTCTTATATACTTTGTTCATGAATTCTTACCATCTTCTCTGTTTGGAAAACTTTGTTTTCAAGATTAAATATTTTGTCATCAATGTCTGAGGTTCTGTCCTCCAGGTGTTCTTGCCTGTAGGTTATGCTGTCTATTGAGTTTTTTTTTTTTTCTTTTATTTACTTATTGATTCATTGAACACAAATGGAGTACAGCTATTGTTTCACTGGTTGTACACAAAGTAGAGTCACACCATCTGTGCATTCATGCATGTACACAGGGCAATGGTATCTGTCACACATTGTTATTAATTTTACCCCCCACCCACCCCCACCCCTCCCTTCCCTCTATGCTAGCTATCTTTCCTCCATTCTTGCCATCTTTCCCCCCCACATTATGCATCATCATTCATATATCAGAGAGACCATTCGGCTTTTGGATTTTTGGGATTGGCTGATCTCACTTAGCATAA
>JAJEJO010040223.1:0-24982 GCA_020662805.1 Glaucomys volans | reverse complement strand
GAGAGGGGATGGGCAAAGAGGGGCTGAGACCTACTTTCTTTTTGTTTCCATTTTCTCCCCTTCATTTCTTGTTTGCTTCTGTGCTGATAAAAGTGGATGTGCACAGGAGGGAGAATCCCTGCACCTCTCCTAGAACCTGGCTCCAGAGGAATGAATCCTGTGAACTGGCAATGATGAGGGACCTGGCCCTTAATAGGAGCAAACTCCTCAGTCACTTTCTTACCTAACAAGATCCTCACCTTTAGGATAAGCATGGCAATGTTTCAAATTTTTCATTTCTGAGAAGTGATCCCAAGTTCTTTCACTCCATTGTCACTTGCTTCTGGGAGTCTTGCTGCTGACCTGTCTCCACAGGAGGGATTCAGCATGACAGAGCAGAACTTGGACCTGTTCACTGAAGGCAGCATGACATACTGACAGCAGCCACCACCTGTTTCTTAGGTCTTACTGTGCTTTGGGCACCACTGCAAACCCTCTACCTGGGCTAATTTATTTATGACTCACAAGCATCTAAGAAAGTAAGTCCTGATTTTATTCTTACCAAATAAATGAGAAAAAGCAGAGGGAGGTATTCAAATGGCACAGGCTTTGTAGCCAGATAGCACCAATCTCAAATCTGTCAGGGACGAGGGATTAAACTTTGAGCCTTTTCGGTTTTTGCTGCCTGTCAGGACCCATGGTAATACAAAAAAATTATGGAGTTCGGTATGATAGTATCTACAAAGTACTTTGAAGGCATTAAGTATTTGGTAACTCCTTTTAACAAATTATAGTTTAAATGGTGATCTTTCACTGACATCAACAAGAGGAGAAATCCTTCAAGGTTCACTTTTCCACTCATTCTCCTATTCCATTCCAGTCATTCTCCTATTCCACAAACACCTGGGAATACAAGAAATATAAAACATGGTCTCACTACCCTGTTAATGCTTCCCAGAGGAGTCTAGTGAGAGAGAACAATGAGTAAATAGACCAAGGCTTGGGCAGGAAGGGCTATGAGAGAGGGAGAAAATAGGTTGTGCCACTAGAAAGCAGATGGAGGTACATCCACCCCTGACTTCCTGGGTGAGAAGCTTCCTGGAGGGGACAGTGCTGAGCTCCGCCCAAAAATGAGCAGGAAGGATGGATATACAGTAGTGCAGACTGGAAAACTGCCAATCAACCCATAGATGTAGATCATGTGACTCTGGGAATAGAGTGGCTGAAGATGGAAGGGAAGGGAGGAGGTGGTCACCTCATAGAGGCCTCAGGTCCTCACAGCTCTGGACTTGATCCTCAGAAGCAGAGTTGAGCAAGGTGAATAGTCCTAAAGAGGAAAGTGACTAGGTGAGCTCAGTCCCCAGGTGGAGGGGAAGTTGGGAGGGAGGGACCTCATTGGTTGCAAGGCAAAAAGTGTTTGGAGGCAGTGTGAGCCACTCACTGTATTCTTTTATTCCACGAGATTATAATAATTTTTCATGATTTCTTTTGTCCTAGTCAATTTGCATTACAATGTTTTCTCAAATCCATGTATGCACCTCAGTTAGAAAGAAAAATATTGGATAGCTTTCATTTTTCTAGAGGGTAAAGTATAAGAAACTGCATGATCTAACCATATCCAGGGAAGAATTCAATGACATGTACAGTTCATGCATGCCTTGCAGTAGGTGATGTTTGATCCTGACCAAAACTTGGACACCCTCCTACTAATAGAGTCCAAGCCCAAGCTCTCCTTTGAATTGAGGTTCGTGATGTAGTTCATTCCATTAATCTGACAATCATTTTAATAGATTATCTGAGCTAGGTATTATACACAGCAGAAATTACAAGTCTTATTCGTTGTGCCAAGGCTGGAGATTGCACCTGTTGAGTCACTTTCTGCTTCCAGGTTGCAGTTTGCACTGCAATCACAGCGCTCAATTTAAGGGCATCTCATGGTTTTAAATATCCATAAATTCTGGTTACATCTAGCTCAGTTCATGATTTGTTGTTGTTTAAATTTGTTCATGAAACACTGTCTTGAAATATGATCTTAAATATATAAACAGAAGAAGAAAACTAAATTTGTGCTCATGAAAGAGATGAGGTATGAATGATTCTGAGTCTCGTCTTCTCCAATAGCCTTTTACATTCTGATTCTTTAACACCTCAATACTGATCTGCCCATGCATAGGGAAGACACAGTGGTGAGGTGGAGGCCTCTCACAGAGACACTCAGGGCTGACTTGGGCACCCTCACCTTGGACTGTGTGGTGATGCACAGGCTGCTGAGCCACTGCAGCCAAATCTCCTCACCTGTAAAACAAAGGTTTTGTAATTACCTTATATTTTTCATTAGAAAACTCCCCCCAGAAATTAGTCATGTGGGAAAAGTGATACTCATTACTTAGGAGTTGGCATATATATGTCATCATTCTAGCAGTTGGTAGACCCCTTGGAAGACCATGTTTGATACTGGTCTTGAGTGCTCTTTTTTTCAATCCTGTGAACATGTTCATTAGAGGCAGCCTGGGGTACAGAAACTGGAGGAGCCAGGGGAGTGGACATCTCCAGACACTGACCTCATGACCTCATGAATATTTTTTTCTGTCATTTGAAGTTTCTAAACTAATAGAAAACAATATTTTTTCAATATTATTTTAAAATTTACTTTTCCAAAGAATTCATATGTTTCATGACAAGACTATCTCTGCATATTATTCAGCACTGAGAGATAACGCCTGAAAGTTGTGTATAGAAACCTGTGATGGGCTCTGCTTGGCCACTATTTTTTTTCCTCTTCTTTAAAAACAGACACTCCTTTTAATAAATAAATTGTGCCTTTCCTCCTGATTCCTACTGATATTGTCCAAGAAGTGGGAGACAATGCTGATGCTTAGGGTGCTCAGGGTAGCTTAGTAGGCTTGTGAATCTTCTTTGGGACCTGGGATTTCAAGCTGTGGGTTCAGGGTCCAGGGAAAAATATAGAGATTCCTCAAGTTGGCTAAATGCTCTGAAAGAGAATGGCCTTTCCAAGCCCCACCTTTTGGATCCTGGATATAAACCTTCTGGCCATGGGGTGGATGCCACTATATCATGGCCACTGGGGAGGATGCAGTCTACTCAAGGCCAGTCATAAGGGAGGGAATGCTGACTTCCCCCACTTCCCTCCTCCCAGACTCCTGCTGGTGCTTCCCTTGGCTGGTCTCAAACATCACCTGGACATCTATCAAACATTAATGTAGCCCATGGGTCAGACCCTTAAGTAGTGTGGATGGAGGAGAGAGGTGGAGAGTGGATCTGGAGGAGCAGAAAAGACACAAAGCAGATGCCAAAGAAGTAGGCTAGGCTTATCTACCAGTGAGTACAACACCCTGAGAACAGGAAGACAAATTTATCCAGTTGTGGTCATTTCACTTCCCACAAAGCCATTAATATTGAATCTCTAACATGACAGAATGCATGGCTATCCCTTCAGTGACACATAGCGACCTGGGCAAGTTTTGAGGGAGTATCATTAAATAGTTTTCTTTAGGTTTCTTTAAATAGAGAGGTTCTTGTAGCATATTTGTAGTGCATTTATTCTTGTGTTAAGTGATATTCTCATCTCAGATATTTGTGGACTTGTTAAATCACCAACACATAGGTAGAATAAGGTCAATATTGTCAGAGATCTATATTTAGAAGAATACTTATTGTGCTTTATGAATCAGTATTATGATAAGCCCAATTCCATGCACTTGTTATATTTTGTTTCTTTGTGTGCAGTGCTTGGGATTAAACCCAGGGCATCACAAATGCTAAGCAAGTGCTCTGTCACTGAACTACCCTCAGGCCCTTGATGTTCTTTAAACCATAGATAAGAGCAGAGTGGCAAACAATCCCTACTCTACTTACCTGTTGAGGGAGGGAAGAGCCTGCCATGTTCATCTAAAATGCATCCCACACACTGTTGCTAAAATGGATCTGTCTCCCCTGTAGATTTAATCCACTCTCTTCACACTTTTGAGTCATCTTTTCAGTATTTTAATTATATGCTGTAATTCGACGGTGGTCCCATTGCTGTTATTTTGTTAACTTATAAAGTTGCAGAATAATTACCAAAATTTATTCACACGTATAGAAAATTTGCAGCCTATGGGTTGGTAGATTACTTGGGCTCTTTTTTTTTTGCTTAGTTAAAACAATCCTGAAAACAAACCGAACTAAACCAATGACAACAGTACATCAAAACAACAAAAATATCAAAGAAAACCTAGAATAATTCATCAGTTTATGTGCACAGGATTGAGTATGCAGAGTATTCTCTCAATGACCTCAGTTCTATGGGAAAATAAAAATGTTAATAAAGGTTCTGATAAGATTATAGCAATAATAGCTACTGTGTATTGAGCACTTATGTGCTAGGTACAATAAGAAGCAATTTATGTAATTAATTATATTTTTTTAAAAAAATGAAAACGACATTAGTGTTATCTCAATGTTATTGATAGCTTATGGTTACAAATTTGAGACTTTAATCAATTAAGTGACTTGATAGCTGGTGCTTGAACCTAGTTCTATCTGATTACACACTACTGTATTGATTGCAGAGTGAATTGCAAAACAATACAAGTACATTATATGGAGATATTTTGGGAAGAATTAAGAATTTTTTTTCCACTCACACTATGATTCATTTCTTTTTTTTCATTTTTACAGACTGCATTTTGATTCATTGTACACAAATGTGGTACAACTTTTCGTTTCTATGGTTGTGCAGGATGTAGATTCATACCAATCATGTAATCATGCACGTACATAGGGTAATGATGTCCATCTCATTTCACCATCTTTCATACCCCCACCCTTCCTCCCTCTCATTTCCCTCTTTGTAATGTAAAGTTCCTCCATTCTTCACTCCCCCCCAACCCCCTTATGTATAATCATTCACTTATCAGAGAAAATATTCAGCCTTTGGATTTGGGGACTGGGCTTATTCCACTTAGTATGATATTCTCCAATTCCATATTATATGTTTCTTGACCTGTGATCTTCAGCTCCATTCTCCAGGATTACCTGAAGGCACTTCAACTGTTTAAATAGAGTATTTTCTTAGAAACCATCTGCAGAGAATTTTATTATGCAATCAATTTTTTCTCATTAAAGTTCTAAGAGAGAAATGGGCCTAACAAAAATCTGTGTTTATTGAGCAACAGAAAGGCTTCAAGATGGAACACAAAGATATACCCCTTGATTATAAGCTTTAACACTGCAGTTCCCACAGTTAACAGTTGTAACGTGGAACAGGAGGGCCTGTGGGTGTAAGGAGGATGGGTGCGAGGGCGCTAACACCATGCCAGGAGCTCAAGTTCTGAAGACGCAGGCAAAGTTTAATGTGAAACAAGCAAGCATATGTAGAAGGCATTGACTTAATTACAAATTGCCAGTAGCCGTTAACATCCCCATGCTAAGCTCCAGATCATGCTTGTTCTAAGCTCGTGATTAGTACAATTAAGGGAAGAGGAAATGCCTGAGCTCTGTGTCCTCAGGTAATCCTACAATTAACTGGCTAGGAAGCACAGAAATGTTATCCAAGGTGGATAGAAAATAATTTGAGCTAGACAAAACCATGGTCTTGCCTGAGATGGTCACGTTCTGCTCTCTTTCCTGTACAGCTGTCCAGGGAGGAACTGGCAGGTGCTGAGGACCAAGGAGGAGTCAGATCCTGAGCTTTATATAGTTTTCCTGACTTAGATACTATCACCCACCCCTAATTGATGAAGGGTGGGGCAAACCCAGAGACTCTGCAGCATCCAAATTCGTGAAGACATTGCCAGTGGCAGGTATGGGATTTCAAACCATGTATGACTGTCATTAAAACTTGCTGTTTCCCATCACACTACACAGAACCACCGGGGCCTGGAATCCAACACAAAGAAGAGAGATGGGCTTCGGCTTCTCTATTTGTGATGATGCAGACTGCATTCCTACAAAATGTAACCAAGTAGGAAATTTGTTTAATGAAAAGTGTTGAAACTGAGAGAATTACAACTAATATATGATTAAGCAATCTAATAGCTTCCAAGTTTGAGTAAGTAATGGAAGAACATCACTCTTACTATTGACTCTGTACCTCAAAGGAGAAAAAAGAATTAAACTAATGGCTCCTTGATTTCACTATGATCTAAGTTTCCTGAGAAGGCAGAAATGAGTGGATCATAAGGATAGCTTCATGGTGCCAGAAGATTTAAATAAAAGTACTGGGAAATAAAGAATAAAAAGCCCACCTTTATCACACAGCCCAGTAGAAATAGGAAGAGGAGTGCACTAAGTGGTTTTGCCATCAAATTCTTTCGCATGCTAAAAGGGCATGTGAAAATATCAATATTGTAGAACCAAATTTCAAATACTGTAGATCATTTTATTTTTAACCACACCTTTGTATTAATTCCTTTTCTCAGGCTCCTTGGGTACAGGAAAAATAGTACAGTGCAGACATTTCCATCCTGGGTCATCTTTGGAATGATGTAGTCTATCGGGTATCTCTTGGGGAAGAAGGTGAGGTGGCTGCTCAGGACCTTGACCATGAAGCTCCATCTCCCAGGGCATCTACTAGGAGAGCAAGGCTGAGGATCCCACAGTGCCTCTTCCCTCTGGAGGAGCTACTGATGTCATTTAAGCTAAGGGGCTAAGAGCACATAAAGATTAGAGTCCCAATCTAAAATGGTGGTCAAAATGTAGCTCTGTGCCAAACCTGCCTCAAAAAGGAGCAGAGGAGGGAGGAAGAAGAATGGAAAGGACATTGAATCCACTGAGCTTCCAGGTTATGCCTTGGGCTATACTCATTTCATTTCTTAAACTGTTGCTGAGAGACAGATGTGCTTATTTGATTTTCACAGTTGAGGTCACTGAGTGTCAGAGAGCACCAAGTCAAGCTAATAACAGGCAGAATTGGAAAGAGAAGCTGGGCTGGATAGTTTCATGCTCTCCCTTGTGGCACACCAAGTTGACCTGATGTGAAGAAATGGGTTAGAGTTCCAGCTCTACCATTTTCTAGCTCATTCCCTCTGAGATTCCCTCTGGATTCAAAATATCATCAATTGGGTAGAATGGGTCAAATTACATAAAACTGTTCTGAAAATTTGAACATCCATATAAAAGTAAGGGATTATGGTTTATTTTAATATCTTTTATTCATTCTAATTAGATCTCTATAAGAATTATTTCTGAATGATAGATAATAATTATGAAGCTCTCACTATAGGGAAGGTACTGTGGTTTACTCATGAAAAAGATTTAATAACCACAAAAATTCATAGGCTGATGTCAAAAAGGGAATTTAGCATCAAGTATATGAAAGTAACAGACAACAACTGGTAAAGCAAGGCACCAATGCTATGTCTTAAATGATGGAATTATTGTTATGCACACTTCTATTTATCAAGAATATATATTGTGGCAAAGAAGATTAAATGATTTTGCTCATGAGTGAATATCATGAGAATTTTTTTTCACATTGGTATTTAGTGGGAGTTTCATTTTGTTCCCATCATGGTAGAGACCTAAATTCAGGAAAATAGTAGTCAGTTTTATGGTTTTCTTAAAATAGCAGCTAAACCACTAGGTTTCATCTGGGTGCAACCCCCCTTCAGGGAGGGTACAGTGGCAATGTCTGAGAGCAGTTTTGGTAGTCACAGCAGGGCGGGGGGGAACACTACTAGCAAATGATGACAGAGGCCACAGATGCTGCTAAACATCCTACAGTTCATAAAACTGCCTCTATCCTCTTCTACCATGACCAAAGTCTATATAGCCCCAAATGTCAATAATGCAGAAACCTGGACTACATACATTTCCCAAGGAATTGCTAAGTGGGAGAAAAAAATTGTTTACCCCAACAATTGCTCATGAGCTATGCCCAGACTGTACATAAGGGGAGCACAGAGAATTGCTGGGGACAAGGACCCTGCAGATTTCTCTTTAAAGCTCTGTTTCTCTTTAAAGCTATGGCAATGTCCTCCTCTCCTAGAGAGGAGGCAAGGAATCAGTGCACCACCTTCACACCAAAGGGACTCACCAGGTACTGGATCCAACATGGGTCCAGAGGAGAACCCGGTGTGAGAGTCATGGGTGGGTTTGACCTGTGTTGTGAGGGTCTGGTATACAGAGTGACCAGGGATAGCCTCACCTGGAGAAATGCACTCTTGGCTTCAGGTCATCACATACTTTGTACCTTGGTCCAACTTCCCCCTGACATCCAAAAGAAAGCATCCTAAAAGTTTCTAAGAATGTAATTTTTACCTTGGTAAATAGATTGATTATTTTGGAATCCTATGGAAAGTTCCTATAGAAAGGATGGATCTGGATGCAGGGGCCTAAGATGCCCATTTTCTCCTCTTACACTCTAGGAATCCTTCCCCCACATCCTGACTTATCAACTACTGATTCAGTATTCCATCTCCTCAGCCTTATCCTTTGGCACACAATGTGGGAGACCGAATGTTATAGCTATAGTGATCATCTGCTTATCACTCCAGAAATATAAATTTATTCCCTATTTCTCAGGTTGATTAATGAATATTTAGAAAATGAATGTTCTTCTCTTGATAATTTGGTTTCATCAGAACTGCTATCGTTGATATTGAATAAATACAATGAAAGGAAATGAAAATATTTATTTCAGTAACAGAAAGGAAGCATATATTTTCACTGCCTGTTATCCAGGCACAACTTTTAATACACAATTTGGTACTGACAAACTCCAAACAATGGTTTTGCAGATTGGATATTTATTTGGGGATTAAAAAAATCCTCATTTAAGGTCAGTTATAAGCAAATAATTCTACCCATGAAGTATATAAATTCTGTCTGCTTCCTTTTGGTATTTAATATAAAATTCACAGAAAAATAAGATATTGTGCCCTAATATAATGGCCTCTAAAAACCTACTATGTCATTAAAGTCAAAATACTGAGCAGACCCATCTCTGGACAAGTTTGTGACCACATCCTCCCCAACATGGATCTGCCTCCTCCAGTTGGGCTCTGCCAGGCCTCAGCCCCAGCCTGTAGCACTTCCTGTCTTCCTCAGGATGAGGCCTCCCTATCAGAGGAAACAGGAAAGGGAGTATGATGGCTATCAACTGCACCCCAAGGTGCTGGTAACTGTGTCCCCAATGTTTGATTTGGCATCATTTCCCGTTGAGTTGTGTTCATATGTAGACACTGAGCATGTTGGAACTGCCTGAACGTATCAGGGAGCAGGCAAATTCCACTACTCCATTCCCCTGAGATTTCCAGTAATGATGAAACACTCAGGATAAATGTGCTGGGAAGGAGCAGGGCTCCCATTGGTGCCTCATAGTGTGCTTCTAAATGTGTTCCAAATCTCAGTGGATCAGTATAAATCCCCTGAAAACAGACCTATTCCTAGACAAAGAACTGATGCTTAGAGAGGGTCACTGTGATTCAATTTGCACAACTGGGTCACTTTGAATGTCCTCATAGATTACTAACATCATAAAAACATACTGTGGAATTTGAGGGTAAATGTGGGATTATCCAGTTATACTACCTAACTAAGCCAAGCCTGGTGAGGATAGATTTAACAGATGCCCAGGAATTCATGGCTAAGTTTCACCTTGGGCATACATGGAGAAGAGTTCACTTTCTGGATATTCTTCCCCAACACCCTTCTCCATGACAGAGGGAAAAACTATGAAAGCCACATATCCTCTCTGTTGTTATGAACCTGGTTTAGCAGAAAATGTCATGGGTAGGCTACATGAAGAACTAGTAAAACCACATAGCCTGGACTTAAGCAAGTGATCAAAATCAATAATGAGGATCACATTTTGGAAATACATATTGCCCAAGTATGAGATAACTGTGTTTGTGTGGATTTGTCTCTGTGTCCTCTATTCTGTACCATTGGTCTACTTGCCTATTTTGATGCCAATACCATGCCATTTTTGTTACTATTGCTCTGTAGTATAGTTGAAGGTCTGGTATTGTGATACCACCAACTTCACTCTTCCTGCTAAGGATTGCTTTGGCTATTCTGGGTCTCTTATTCTTCCAAATGAATTTCATAATTCCTTTCTCTATTTCTATGAAGAATGTCATTGGGATTTTAATTGGAATTGCATTGAATTTGTATAGTGCTTTTGGTAGTATGGTCATTTTGACAATCTTAATTCTGCCTATCCAAGCACATGGGAGATCTTTCCACCTTCTAAGGTATTCTTTAATTTCTTTCTTTAGTGTTCTGTAGTTCTCATTGTAGAGGTCTTTCACCTTTTTTGTTAGATTGGTTCCCCGGTATCTTATTTTATTAAGGTTATTGTGAATGGGATAGTATTCCTAATTTCTCTTTCAGAGGATTCATCACTTATGAATAAGAATGCCATAGATTTATAAGGTGCCAAAAATATACAATGGAGAAATGATAGCTTCTTCAACAAATGGTGCTGGGAAAACTGGAGTTTGACATGCAGTCAAAAGAAAATAAACCCCTATATCTCACCCTGCACAAAACTCAACTCAAAATGTATCAAGGACCTAGGAATTAGACCAGAGACCCTACACCTAATAGAAGAAAAAATAGGTCCACTTCTTCATTGTGTAGGCTTAGTACCAGATTTCCATAACATGACTCCCAAAGCACAAGAAGTAAAAGCAAGAATCAACAACTGGGATAGATTCAAACTGAAAAGTTTCTTCTTAGCAAAGGAAATAATCATGTGAAGAGAGAGCCCTCAGAGTGGGAGAAAATCTTTGCCACACACACTTCAGATAGAGCACTAATATCCAAAATCTATAGAGAGCTCAACAAACTTTACACCAGGAATACACAATCATATCAATAAATAGGCTAAGGAAATGAACAGACACTTCACAGAAGAGGATCTATAAGCAATCAATGGATATATGATAAAATGTTCAACATCTCTAGTAATAAGAGAAATGCAAATCAAATCTACCTTAAGATTTCATCTCACTCCAATTAGAATATCTATTATCAAGAATAGAAGCAACAATAGGTGTTGGGAAGGATGTGGGGAAAAAGGTACACTCATCCATTGCTGATGGGGTAGCAAATTGGTGCAGCCACTCTGGAAAGCACTATGTAGATTCCTTAAAAAACTTAGAATGGAACACCCATTTGACCCAGCTATCCCACTTCTTGGCCTATACCCAAAGGACTTGAAATCAGCATACTATAGTGATGCAGCCACATCAATGTTTATAGCAGCTCAATTCACAATAGCCAGATTGTGGAACCAACCTAGATGCCCTTCAGTAGATGAATGGATAAAGAAACTGTGGTATATATACACAATGGAATATTATTCAGCCATAAATGATAATAAAATTTTTAGATTTGCAGGTAAATGGATGGAGTTGAAGAATATCATGCAAAGTGAAATAAGCCAATCTCAAAAAACCAAAGGCCAAATGGTTTCTCTGTTAAGTGGTTGATGATACATAATGGGGACAGGGGGAGATAAGGGAAGAATGGAAGATGGATGGATTGTGTAGACTAAAATAGAGTCAGAGAGGGGGCAGGGAAGGAAAGATAATAGAATGAGACAAACATCGTTACTTAATGTACACGTATGAATATGCAAATGATATGATTCTAATTCATGTACAACCAGAAAAATAATAATTGTACTCCATTTGTGTACAATGAATCAAAATAAAAAAAAAAGAAATCAATGCTGCCCATATTTTCATTCTTTCCTGTAAGTTGTTTTCCTATTGCCCGTTCTTTATAAAAGGTGAATCATTTCAATTTATTTATTTATTTATGGTGCTGAAGATTTAACCCAGAGCTTACATAGTCCAGGACAAAGTGCTCCATCACTGAGCCACATCCCCAGCTAAACCATGAGATTTAAAACCCACAGAACGAGATCATAGATGTGATAAGTACAAACTGGCTTTTGAGTTTATTGTAAGAGAGTGGCCTTCAAGAACAGATGAAGTATAAAGAAAATGCTGTTTCCTAATGAAGAATCTTCATTTTTAAGTCAGAAGACAAGCCTGGAAAACTAAGATCAGAATTTTATGAGTTATTAGAAAAGTAAAACTCAGGGTGTTAAACAAGCACTGACCCAGAGAGAAGGATGGCATTTCCAGCCGGGGAGTGCTGTGAGATGATGGGAAGAATAAGAGAGACAAATAATTGAGTGAAGGCCATTCCTGTTCCCTATCCCCTGAGTGCCCTAGTGTGAAAGAGATAGAGCTTCCAACAGAATCCAAGATAGACCCCGGGAGAGAGTGAGAGTGTCAGTTGATATTGAACTTCTCCAATACCAACAGGGTAGAATTTCACCAACAATGGAAGGAATGAACAAATATGAGCCCAACCCAGCACTATATTGTGCCCAGGTGTTGCAGTGAAAATCTAAATGCTTCTCAAGGTCTCTAATAGGGTACAGAGGTGTTGAGAGTGTTAGGGAATATAGCGCAAGGGATTAGGGTGACAAATTGCAGGTGGGAATTTTGCATCCCAAGGGCATGGTGTGGAGTCAACAGTGGTAAGTTCAGGTCAGTTAGTGCACCAGAAGAGTCAGAGGTTCCGAATCCCAGATGACAGAGGGCAAAGTGCTGGTTACTGCTATGGACACAGCTAGTAGCAGAAAGACAACTTTAAGGAGGATACCCGGCACCTAGAGAGCTCCAGGGTGGCAATGGCAGCAGGAGTGTTAGGAGAGCTCAGGGACCCAAGGCAATGCCCACAACTGACTCAGGCAGCAGCCTCTGCTTCTTTCCCACCTTCCCTACCTGAGACAAAGACCAGTGTGAGGGTAGAGCCAGTCCTTCTAATGGTATCCTATGGGACTTTGGCATAGGGCCTTCTACCTTCACCACGTTCACCTTCCAGTGTTGAGCACCACAGAAATGATATTTATTGGAAATGAGGCTCAGAAGGAAGATGCAGCTGTATGAGCCAGAGGGTCCTCTCCTTTCTCTTCTGTAAGCATGGTGGGACCTGTATTCATACTTGCCCAATGTGGGACCTGACGGGTGATACAAGGTCATTTGTGACCACATTCCAGGATTAAAGGAGCCCTGATACGCTTAGATTTCATAGGAAAACCACATGGAAATCACAAAATATCAGTCACAAAGTTTGGCTAAGGAAAGAACAGAGTTAAAGAAAGCTCCCAAAAGTGGAAAAAAATTATTAACAATATTTGGTGATTTTCCTTCACTTAATACAGGTAACTACTTAAAAATAATTGCCAAAGTTTTCAACAGGGAAAGCTTGGGGAAAATGAAATGGCTGAAAGAAGAAGGAAGTTAAATTTTAAAATGTGATAGTAGTAATAATAAACAATGGAAATTTACTATATATCAGAAACAATCTAAGTAGGCTATGTTATTTAATTTGCATAAAAATTTGATATATGTATAACTATTGCAGCCATTTTCAGAAGAGGAATTTGAAGCTTAAAGATACAAGTGAATTTGCACAGGAGAGACAGGTCTTCAGTACTAATCATGGACTGTTAATGGTTGGAGACATTAAAAAATGCGTCAGTGATGTAGTAAGGTGTTCAGAATGTATGATGAACTGAATAAAGAAATCAAAACTCTGAACATATAAAATATTTATAGTACATGGTAACATTTGTACTTGATGTTTCTGCAAAGAAAAACATCCAGAAATTAGTAAACTATAATGATCATGGCAGTTGGTCTTCCTATGATCATGGATGTTGTCACTTTTACCTTTATCCTGTTTCTCTGAGTTTCTTCATAAGTGTCTTTGACAGCATGTTCTACTTTTCAGCTGTGTGAAATTGTGGAGCTCCTTTACCCATCTGTACCTAAGTATCCTCATCTATATAATGTAGCTACAAGTATCTATACTATCTGATTATTGTGATGGTTATACAGATGGGAATCATGTTTTTGTTTTTTTTTTTAATTTAATTTTGAATCATTGAACACAAATGATGTACAGCTATTGTTTCTCTGGTTGTACAAAAAAGTAGAGTCACACCATTGTGCATACATCCATGTACACAGGGCAATGGTGTCTGTCACACATTCTGTTATTATTACCCCCCCACCCTGACCCCACCTCTCCCTTGCCTCTGTGCTATCTATCCTTCCACCATTCTTGCCACCCTTCCACCCCACATTGTGCATCATCATTCAATTATCAGAGAGACCATTTGGCCCTTGGATTTTTGGGATTGGCTGATCTCACTTAGCATAACAGTCTCCAATATCATCCATTTACCTACAAATACCATAATTTCATTCTTCTTTATGTCTGAGTAATATTCCATTGTGTACATATACCACAGTTTCTTTATCCATTCATCTATTGAAGGGCATCTAGGTTGGTTTCACAATCTAGCTATTGGGAATTGGGCAGCTATGAACATTGATGTAGCTGCATCACTGTAGTAATCTCATTTTGCTGCATATGGATTTCCAGTTTTCCCAGCACCATTTGTTGAAGAAGCTATCTCTTCTCCATTGTATGTTTTTGGCTCCTTTGTCAAGTGTGAGATATCTGTATTTATGTGGGTTTGTCTCTGTGTCCTCTATTCTGTACCATTGATCTACCTGTCTATTTTGGTGCCAATGCCATGCTGTTTTTTGTTACTCTTGCTCTGTAGTATATTTGAAGGTCTGGTATTGTGATACCCCCTGCTTTGCTCTTCTTGCTAAGAATTGTTTTGGCTATTCAGGGTCTCTTATTCCTCCAAATGAATTTCATGATTGCTTGCTCTAATTCTATGAGGTCCATCATTGGGATTTTAATTGGAATTGCACTGAATTTGTATGGCGCTTTTGGTAGTATGGCCATTTTGACTATATTAATTCTGCCTATCCAAGAACATGGGAGATCTTTCCATCTTCTCAGACTTTCTTTAATTTCATTCTTTAGTGTTCTGTTGTTCTCATTGTAGAGGTCTTTCACCTCTTTTGTTAGATTGATTCCCAAGTACTTCATTTTTTTAGAGGCTATTGTGAATGGTGTAGTTTTCCTAATTTCTCTCTCAGAGGATGCATCACTTACGAATAAAAATGCATTAGATTTATTAGCATTAGTTTTATATCCTGCTACTCCACTAAAATCGTTTATGAGTTACAGAAGTTTTCTGGTGGAATTTTTAGGGTCTTCTAAATAGAGAATCATGTCGTCAGCAAATAGGGATACTTTGAGTTCTTCTTTTCCTATTCGTATTCCTCTAATTTCTTTCATCTGTCTAATTGCTCCGGCTAGAGTTTCAAGGATGATGTTGAACAGAAGTGGAGAAAGAGGGCATCCTTGCCTTGTTCCAGTTCTCAGGGGGAATTCTTTCAATTTTTCTCCATTTAGCATAGATGGCCATTACAATGTTAAGGAATGTTTCTACTATCCCTATTTTTTTCTAGTGTTTTGAGCATGAAGGGTGCTGTATTTTATCAAATGCTTTCTCTGCATCTATTGAAATAATCATGTGGTTCTTGACTTTAAGTCTGTTGATGTGGTAAATTATATTTATTGATTTCCAGATGTTGAACCAACCTTGCATCCCCGGGATGAAACCCACTTGATCATGGTGCACTATCTTTTTAATATGCTTTTGTATGCGATTTGCTAAAATTTTGTTAAGAATTTTTGCATCTATGTTCATTAGGGATATTGGTCTGAAACTTTCTTTCCTCGATGGGTCCTTCTCTGGTTTTGGTATCAGGGTGATATTAATTTCATAGAATGCGTTTGGAAGGGTTCCCTCCTCCTCTATTTCATGAAATACTTTGAGGAGTATTGTAATGAGCTCTTCTTTCAAGGTCTTGTAGAACTCAGCTGTGAATCCATCTGGTCCTGGACTTTTCTTTGTTTTTAGGCTTTTGATGACTTCTTGTATTTCCTTGCTTGTAATTGATTTATTTAAGTTGTGTATGTCCTCCAGATTCAGTTTGGGTGGCTCATATGCCTCTAGGAACCTGTTGATGTCTTCCAGGTTTTCTATTTTTTTGGTGTATAGATTTTTAAAGTAGCTTCTAATTATGTTTTGTATTTCAATTCTGTCTGTTGTAATATTTCCATTTCCATCACGAATTTTAGTAATTTGGATTTTCTCTCTCCTTCTCTTTGTTAGTGTGTCTAAGGGTTTATCAATTTTGTTTATTTTTTCAAAGAACCAACTTTTTGTTTTGTCAATTTTCTGAATTGTTTCTTTTGTTTCTATTTCATTCATTTCAGCTCTGATTTTAATTATTTCCTGTCTTCTACTACTTTTGGTGATGATATGTTCCTCTTTTTCTAGGTCTTTGACCTGTAATGTGAGGTCATTGATTTGTTCACTTTTCATTCTTTTATTGAATGCACTCCATGCAATGAATTTTCCTCTTAGCACTGCTTTCATAGTATCCCAGATATACTGATATATTGTATTTTTGTTCTCATTGACCTCTAAGAATTTTTTAATTTACCCCCTAATGTCTTCTGTTATCCATGCATCATTCAATAGCATATTATTTAATCTTCAGGTGTTGGAGTAGTTTCTGTGTTTATCGTTGATTTCTCATTTCATTCCATTATGATCTGATAATGTACAAGGTAGTTTCTCTATGTTTTTGTATTTGCTAAGTGTAGCCTTGTGGCATAACATGTGGTCCATTTTAGAAAAGGATCCATGAGCTGCTGAGAAGAGAGTATTTTCACTTTTTGATGGATGGAATATTCTGTATATGTTAAGTCTAAATTAGTGATTGCATCATTGAGTTCTATGGTTTCTTTGTTAAATTTTTGCTTGGAAGATCTGTCCAATGGTGAGAGAGGAGTGTTAAAGTCCCACAGTATTATCGTGTTTTGGTCTATTTGGTTCCTGGAATTGAGAAAGATCTGATTGATGTACATGTATGCCCCATTGTTTTGTGAATAAATATTTATGATTGTTATGTCTTGCTGATTTATGCTTCCCTTAAGTAGTATGAAATGTCCTTCTTTATCCCTTCTGACTAACTTTGTCTTGAAGTCTGGTTTATTGGAAATGAGAATGAAAACTCCTGCTTTTTATTCAGTCCATGTGCATGGTATGTTTTTTCCCAACCTTTCACCTTTAGTCTGTGGCCATGTTTTTCTATGAGATGAATCTCTTGAAGGCAGCATATTGTTGGGTCTTTCTTTTTAATCCAATCTGACAGTCTATGTCTTTTGATTGATGAGTTTAGACCATTTACATTTAGGGTTATTATTGAGATATGAGTTTTATTTCCTGGTAATTTTGACATTTTTGGATTTTAGTCTTACTTGGTGTTTCCTTTAATTGGCTGTTCCTTTAGAGTAATTCCTCCCTTTGCTGACTTACATTATTGTTTCTCATATCTTCCCCTTGGAATATTTTGCTGAGGATTTTCTGTAAGGCAGGCTTTCTATTTGTGAATTCTTTTAGCTTGTGTTTATCATGGAAGGATTTTATTTCATCTTCAAATCTGAAGGTAAATTTTGCTGGGTATAAGATTCTTGTTTGGCATCCTTTTTCTTTCAATGCTTAGAATATGTTGTTCCAGGCCCTTCTTGCTTTTAGGATCTGGGTTTGGAAATCTGCTGATATTCGTATTGGTTTCCCCCTATATGTAATCTGATGTTTCTCTCTTGCAGCCTTTAAAATTCTATCTTTGTTTTGTATGTTACGTATTTTCATTATAATGTGCCTGGGTGTGGATCTGTCGTGATTTTGTGCATTTGGTGTCCTTTAAGCCTCTTGAATTTGATTTTCCATTTCATTCATCAGATTTGGGAAATTTTTGATATTATTTCATTGAGCAGATTATTCATTCCTTTGGTTTGTGTCTCTGTGCCTTCCTCAATCCCAATAACTCTTAAATTTGGTCTTTTCGTGATGTCCCATAACTCCTGGAGGTTCTGTTCATGATTTCTTACCATCCTCTCTGGTTGAGTTTGTTTTCAAGATTAAATATTTTGTCTTCATTGTCTGAGGTTCTGTCTTCCAAGTGATTTAGCCTGTTGGTTAAGCTTTCTATTGAGTTGTTAATTTGGTTTATTGTAACCTTTATTTCAAAGATTTCTGCTTGTTTTTTTTTTCAGAATCTCTATCTCTCTATTGAATTGATCTTTTGCTGCCTGCCGTTGCTCTTTTAACATTGCCTGCATTTGCTCTCTTGACTCCTCGTTTGCTTCTCGGATCATTTTAATTATGTACAGCTCCTTTTCTGAAAAAGCTTCTGTCATGTTGTCATTGGGTTCCTTTGGTATCGTATCTGGGTTTGTTTGGGACGTTTTCTTCCCATGTTTTCTCATGTTGCTAGTGTATTTTGCTGTCTAGTACGAATCCTAGGTATTGCAGTTTCCCCTTAAAGACTTACAGGATTCCTGCCTATTGTCAATACCTCCCCTTTAATTGAGAGATCAATATTGGCAGCACACCATATAAACAATATGTGTCCTTAATCTAAATACTCCCTATTGAGATATTAACAGTGTTGTCTTAATAAAAAGAGATGAGTTCAAATTATTATCTATAGCATAACCAGTAGGTTTGCCATAAGGACTGCAAATCCTAATGTTGAACAGGGAGAATGAGGAGGGGTATTGGACAAAATACTAATGAGATAAGAAGTGAGTCTACAGATATACTATGCCATATGAATAGTGGAAGTGGAATTAAAAGAAAAAGTTGTTACCATGAGGAAAAAGAGATTCTCCAAGGAAATGGATATATGAGGGAGATAGAGTGATAATCATAATAATAAAAGAAAAAGGTAGGAATATAGTGGAAATATTAGGAATAATCATAGTATTACAATTAATTTAAAAAATGTTCTGGGATAAAAATATACTGTAGAGTTCAAACCTCTTATTTTTCAATGACCTGATGTTTGAGAGGTGCTTGATCAAGTGGTGACCCAAGAAGGGTGATGTCCCACTACCTCCAGGTTGGGAATGATCAATGCTTCTGGGCAGAGGCGGCCTGGTGTTGACAGACGATCAGATACAGCACAGGTGCTAGACCCCTGGCCAGGGTGTGGGCCTGGGTACTAGACCAAGTTGGGTGGGGGTGCAGAACTGCGCTCAGTGATGGAGACTCTGGGCTTGAGAGCCCAGGCAGGCCTGAACTCCTTGCTGGGGGCTCAGGCAGTGGCAGGTGGTTACTCTCTCCCAGGGATGCTGTAAAATGGTGCCGAAGGGCCTACGTTCCCAGCTGGAGCTGGCAACTCGAGCCCCTCCATGCCAGAGCTCTCCAGAAGCTGCTGCACAATGGTGCCTAAAGACCTGAGCTCAGCTCTGAGGATTCAGGCAGTCGCAGATGGTTGCTCTCTGCTGCAGAAGCTGTAAAATGGCACTGAAGGGCCTAAGCTCCCCGATGGAGCTGGCAACTCCAGCAGCTCCACACCGGAGCTCTCCAGGAGCCGCTGCACAATGGTGTTGGAAGAACGGAGAATCATTCAGAGAATCAGCTCTGGGAATCATTTTTTAAAAACAAACAAATGTTTATTAAATATTTGCTATGATAAAAATTAATATTTATTAAATACGAGATATGTAAAAATGGAATGTAGAGAAAGAGAATTAATAACATAGCTCCTGGGCATTTCTACAGAAGCTTCCTGGTCTCACATTCATGCAAAGAGCCCTATCTTAAGATGCACAGACCAGCCTGATGGGCACAGTGTTGAGTCTGCAGCCAGCACTGAAGAGCACAAGTATCACCCAGCACACCCCTTCCTTCCCTCTCCTCAGTTCAGGTCACGCCCTCCTGACAATGAGCTGAGGCATCCAGACACCAGGTCCCCACTTTTTGAGGGCATAGCCTGGCATTCAGTATGTCACTGCTGGAATCTGTCACCTTCCTTTCCTTCTTGGTGAGTCACTGTACCTATGTCATTCTTTCTTGATGAGTGACTGCAGTAATTCTTCCATGTTTTCTTCTCATATTCTCTTTTTAATTCACAGGTGGACATGGATGGTTAGAAGTGGAGCAGTCCAATGTATCTGTTCCTGTAGGAATAAAGAAAAGTGTTAACATAAATTGCAAGCTATCCAGCACACATTTTGAAAATGACGCTATTCACTGAATTAGAACTTGGAGCATCTGATCCAACTTACCACAACAAAATCCCCATCTTGAGGTCCCTTGAATGGGAAGAACAGCAAATGTGAAGCAAAAAAGTATTCTCAAACACTGTCTTCAACATATATTCCATAGAAAAAGGAGATGCAGGCATGTACTACTGTGCAGTGTAGGATACACAGCATTAGAATTGTTGAGACAACCCACACAAGATCTCCTCCTTGGGCCTGAGCCTTCCCACATTCTTCCCTTCTAGGTGACCACAGCCAGCTCCATAGCTTGCCTCCCAGCCTCATGCTGCCTTCTCTTCAGCCCCCATGGTCTCCCCAGAATCCACCATGGGCCATGCTTACACTTGAGTTCACAGCAAGACCGAGATACTGCAATTCCAAATCTTCACTTGACTCTATTTCCCAACCAGTTCTAGCCCTGTCTGTGGACTGAGAGGCACAGGCTTTTCCAGTGTTCATCATACCAGCATCCAGAGACATTTGGTAAGTCAAGGAGCAGGTAGAGGGGGACTCATGGCATGTCATTGTTGTCACACATAATGAAGGCAATCCGTGTGTAGTGCACCCATCACTGGTCCACTGTACCATGAAGAAAATAAAGCTTAGAGGAAAGGAGCCTAATGGATCACCAGGACAAGAAGTCAGGCCCTTTGACCTAGGCTGAAGAGTTTAAGAATTGTAATTCTGTAAGTGAATGTGGGGATATCTGGGACAGACGGGATGGAGCAAGTGCCACTTTTCTGAGATGTGTAGGGAGGAGGATTATTCCAGCTTATGTCATCAGAAAAGAGCTGGAGTCATTGAGTCCATTAAATGTGCCTACAATTTTGGTCCTTCTTGTCAAAGAGAGAGAAGCTGCCAAGACCAGAAAAGCTAACATTGCATGTGTGTAAGTGTTTATGACTGTTATTGGTTCTTGACTGAATTTCGGGGAAAAAAAATTATAGCTGAGTTTATTATGATCCCTAAAAAAAACAATTACACAGTCAGAGATGAATAAAAGGCACAAATAATTCGTATTGCATTCCAGTGATAGAAATATGAGAACTTAAAGAGGATATTTGTGCATTTATAATGAAAGTGAAGATGTTTATAATCAAACATAATACATAAAGTATGAAATAGTGTATATTAAATATCAAATACAGTAATGTCTGTATTGATGGAGGACATAAAATGGAAAAAATGTAGCCAGGTGTTGTGGCACATGCCTGTAATCCCAGTGGCTCAGGATGTTAAGGCAGGAGGATCGTGAGTTCAAAGTCAGCCTCAGCAAAAGCAAGGCACTAAGGAACTTAGTGAGACACTGCCTCTAAATAAAACACGAAATAGGGATGGGGATGTGGCTCAGTGGTTGAATGTCCCTGAGTTGAATCTGAATAAAAAAAAAGGTACTGGAGTCTTAAGATAGGGTTCATTTCCTAAGAGGGCAAATGGGTTATTTCTTCTTTATACTTTACCATATTATGAACATTTTCAAAAAAGAGCTTCAATAATTTGAACAATTAAAATATTGTTTAATCAAACCATTTTCCCTGGTTTTAAAATGATAGTGAAAATACAACTTGAAAGGTTCATTAAGGGTTACTATGTGCCAGGTACACCTATCTATATGTTTTTGTTTTAATGAAAATGGAGTTTCTTATCTCTCTAAAGATATTTAGGTAATTACCAATGTAGAAACTGAGAAACAAAATTTTTGTATAATTCAGCTTACATCAAAAAGGTTTAGTAGTCACAGGGTTGCTTATTATATCAGGTCATCAATTACAGTATTTACCTGATTCTTTTAAGAACCTGATGTATTCTCAAACATAAGTCTTACTAAGAGAAGAGAACATGAAGCTGTCTGTAAAGGCCATCTAAAGTAAAATATGTGCAATGATCCAGACGTATTACAATATAAGAATTATAAAACTGCTTAAAAGTGAATGATGAGGGCTTTTATCATCATCATTTCATAGCACAATGACTCAGAATTCTTCGGTGAGCACCTGTTGCTTATCCAAGCTCATGTGGTTACCAGAATTATGACGGGGGTTAAGTCGTCTTTGTCCTCCTCTTTTTACCTGTCACAGGAAGATCACTATAACACCATCTCTCAGGATTGGTGACACTGAAAACGACAGTACAAGAATCATTTAAAACAACTTCGGCCAGTCCTCAGTAGACGTTAGGTGTGCTATTAATTGTAAAGCCTTATTGTCACAAGTAAAAACTAACAATACTTAAAAATAACCCTCTCTTTAACAGTATATGTGAAAGTACTCCACAGTTGTTTTATCTTGTGCACTAAAGAGCCTCAGAGAGCAGTGAGGAGGTGTCCACAGTGAGATGTATGTGAAAGATCTGAGAGAACTCCCCAGTGGACTTGCAGGACTCTGAATAATTTTCCACATATTATGGGGGAAGAGACACGGAGTTGAAGTGCATTCCAGGGATGGAACACCATGCAGCCTCTGAAATCAGCATATTATGGATTTAGCAACTAAGTTAGAAAATATTCACAGTACAATATAAGGAAAAGTTTATGAAGTATCTAATAACTTCTGAAAAAAGAATTCATTTGTTTTGATAGAAGGATTTTTTAAAAAATGGAATATAGTTTCTCAAAATTTTAAGAATGATCATTCTCAAGGGAAGAGGTTATTAAGTTCTTCCACACAGTTTCTTAATTTTGAATGTTTTCCCTAATGAGAATCTAAGGTTTTGTTGTAAAAAATATTTTGAAAAGTAATTTTATCTTGTTAGATGATAACAGTAATACTAAGGATGGATAGCATCATTCATGATATGTCCCTTACTAAAATCTGAGCATTTTATGCATTACCCTTGTGTAATATGATAATTTAAACCTTTGAACACCTCTAAAAATACATATATAGGCACCAAATACATGTGGACACCAAGGAAACAAATCTTAAAAAGCTCAGTTAGTGTTCTATAGGGCTAAGTGTTACAGGAAGGCATTTATTGTCTCCAGTCCTAAAAGATAATGTTCATACAGATAATTTAAATACTATATTACTGCTCTTAATTATTTAACAAGAATAAAGGAATATAAAGGCAATTGTGGAAATCCCACTATATACAATGATGTATCTACCTCTTTCTCTCTATATATGAGTAATACCAACCAATATCATTTCTATTCATAAATATGCAGAAAAACTCAGTTTTTAATGAATCACTTAACCCTTATTCCACTGCCCTCCTTCTCCAAATGGAGATGATCATAACACCCACCTCACAGGCATTTGGAGAGGTTTAGATGAAATAACATAAGGAAACCTCTTGAGCTTTGTCTGACAAGTAGCAAGCCCTCAGTGGCTATTAGATGCTTTATTAACCTTAAAGCCATCATTGAGGATTAAATATAACATGGAATTGAGATCACTCCTCCACATAGCAATTGTTCATGGGAATTCCATGGATCAGAGAAAGCAGAAGCTGATTTCTAGATATTTTTGTTTCACACATGCCACCAACTTTGTGAGGTTGCTTCCTAGAAGTACCCAGAATATGAATGAATGTGATTTCTCTGAGTGATCATCTGCTTGGTGACATCCCAATTGCTTTAAAAAAGACACAAAATACTCTAGTGTTTGTATATTTGGCATATAGGAAAATGTCAACAAAAACATCTGACTCTGTTGGTTGTGTTATTGAAAAATTTTCAGGATTCTTACCTGAGTTCTGACTCAAGAGCAAATCACAGACAGACAGACTGGATGATGGAAGACAGCAGCCATGTCTTCATAGCTCCCAAGCAGTATTTCACAGTGTGAAATTGCAGAGGGAAAGGGAGTACCACCCCTCCTCCATACCCAGATGAACCTGTACATGCCATGGAGTCTTTCCACATAGTCAAACTACATATTCAATCTACTCAACTCATGTGGTGAAGGAAACCCAAGAACTACTCATAACTGCAGCAGATCATGACAAACCCAGGAAATCATCTGACCCTCCACTTCTCTGAGATACCAGAACAGCCACATCCTCCTGCACTGACCTGAGACCTCAGCTCACAGGACCCTCCCTTTCTCACCCTCTCCCTGGGCAGCCAGCCTTGAAGATGGGATGCCACTCCTGAAAGCAGTCATCATGTCCTCCCTCTGGGCTTCTGAGTTGCCCCTGGGCCATCACTTCAGTCTCCAGGAGACAATGAAGTCCTTCTTTTTGTAGCTTCTTCAACTATCATTTGTCCATGGGAAACTCTCTTGTTTGCTTTCAGTTGGACTTGAGCAACTGAATTGAGAAATTGAAACATCAATTTCCAGAGAAACAGATGAGAGTGCCCCCATGTCGGGGTATTCCGGGTACCCCCGGTTCTATGCTAAGATGGCGCCTCGTGGTATGCCAGTTTTGCTGTTGCCACGGAGTAAACAGGTGTATCTTTGTGAAAGTTATTCCTATCGATTGGTTGTAAACTGGTCACACGTGTGTCCGGTTCGTGCTGTAAGCCTTTGTCTATGCTTGCCCATGCATGCTTCACGTGAAAGTTCTGTGATTGGTCAACTGAGGATATAAGAGAGAGAGAGAGAGGAGAGAAGAGGGAGAAAGAAAGAAGCTCGTGTGCAAAATAAAGAGCTGCATACACATTCCTGGGATCACGTCTTTGTTGCGGGCGACAAGACGACCAAAAGTGGTGCCGAAACCCGGGACCCAAAAACGAAACTAAAATAGTCAGTAAGTATTTCATGTATGTACTGTCTTTGTTTTTGTCTTTTATCTAAAGGAAGGTTTTCCTGGGAGCAACTATGGTTTGCGGAGGCGACGATCCACAATTCCACAGTTGAGTGGCTTAAAGAAGGTCCACGGAGAAGTGGCTTAAACAGTAAAAATGGGCTCCGAGGTTTCCAGACTCCGCATGGAGAGCCCTTTAAGGCATTACTGAAAGCCAATGGGACTCCTTTAAAATCTCAAACAGCAAGGGCATTCTTAAAGACAATAGAACATCAAGCCCCCTGGTTTA
>JAJEJO010040219.1:8198-37082 GCA_020662805.1 Glaucomys volans | reverse complement strand
GTTAATTAATAATCAATTATTTCTAGGATTTTTCTTCAACAGGAAAGGGATGGCAGATACTGTTAAATATGCATATCTGATATCTTGGTTTTACAGTAAAATAAATAAATTAGATGTTATATATATAGGATTAATAAAGGTGTTTGGTAGAGACATCTGGTTAATTTACTAAATTAAAATGTTGTTGAATAACATCGAGTACTCTTAATGTTTAAATTCCATTGGGTAACATACTTAAAATATTGTTCTTTTTAATAGATTGATAAATTAAATGTTTAAGATTGCTTTGTGTCCATCACTATAAACAAGGTTAGTAAGTGAAATCATAACAGGTACCATTCTACATACAAAGAAATCCAAAGATTTCAACTGTGATTCAATTAAAGAATTATAAATAACATAAAATATTTCATCTTATTAAAATGGAATGATTCATCTAAATTCAGAAATTTCCTAAGAGTTGTTTCAAAATACAAGCAAAAGCAGTCAACAGATAGGAAAGAGAGAATAGAAGGTTCTAGGTGTGGAAACATATTCAGTAGAAGGAAAAAGAATGTTTCTGGGTAAGAAAGTCTTTCTGTGATGAAATACATGAGAGTCTAAGTAAGTGCTAAGAAAGTCTATGTGTAATTAAAGGCCAAATTTCAACAAGTTTGTGTATGACTAAGTTGGTTTTATGTATATGAGATGGTTAATTAAAAACTGTTTAAAGTTTTCCCTTAATGTCAAATATTAATGGACTGATAAAACCAAAGTGTAATCTATATGTTAAATTGACAAGAGTTTCTTTAAATATTAACTCACAGAGTCTAAATTTTTCATTCAAAAAACTAAATTTGGGTAACATCAAGATAATTGTGCTATTACTCTTCTTTGTATATTAATGTGTTTGAATCTTCCAGGTACACAACTCTTTAGAGCAGAAAATTTATCAAGCTGCTGTTCTCCAAACTAAACTTGTCCATAATGGTAACTTTAAACTTATAGAAATAGCAATTTTTATTGGGAACTTAATTTTATCATTAAATGTTCTATATAACAGGACCTGTTATCAGTAGGGTATATGCAAATTTGTTACTTTTTATGCTAAGATCAAAATTTAAATGCAAATGTATTTAAAAGTTAGTGAGAGCCTGAAAGCATTTGGTCACTTTGCTACACAAAAGGAAAGTAAGAAACTAAAGTGATGTTCAAAGAGGAGGCAAAAATCAACTTCAGAACTAAGACACTTTACCTAAGATTGTAAAGATTCCCCGCCTTACCTGAGATAAGGCTCTGCCTCCCACCCTGCTGCATGTCAAAAAAGCTCCAATAGAAGCCAAACTTTAGCTCATTTAAAGTTATATTCAAAAGATTGTTTTTTGTAAAATGCTGTGATCTCAAACAGGGAATATAATATATAGCTCAGGCAGAATATAAGATGACTGTTGCACAAACTAGACATGTTTTTACTGTTGTTAATTCTATTTTGTATTTTCCTTGTAAACTCTATAACTGCCTGATTAATGTTTTAAAAAGGACTGCTTCAAGAACAAACCTAAATTAATTTGAGATGCAAAACCATCACCTATAGAGCAAATGAGATAATATAAACTCCAATTAGACATTGGAATTAAAGCCCAGTACTCAATTTCTTTGGGATTGTTGAGACTGGCTTGTTGGATATTTAAGATCAAACTTAGAGGTCAAGATTAACACAGGAGGGCCAAGAAAACCAGTTTTGGCTCTTGCCCTTGGAGTCAGCCTAAATCCAGGGAAAAGGAGAACTTCTCTGAGGAGCTTTGTAACTCTGGGTCACACAACCTTCCGATCAGGGAGATTGATGAGACTCACTAGAGGATGAAAGCCAATCAGTGCACCTGCTACAGAGGAGGGTCATTGCAGAAGGGAGAGAAATCCCTAATGCTTCCAAGGGAAGCCACCTCACCTCATCAAGGAGACCGACCCTACCTAGCCTATGGCACTAAAGGAACTAAGAAGCTACTCTCCACAAGTGACCCCTATGGGAACTTGGCTGACTCTTAAGAGATAGGAACAGGTCAATTTGACCAGCTTGATCTTAAACACCTAGCAAAACAGTTAAAACCAAAACATAGTCATTCCTGGGCATTTAAAAAGAAACTGTCAAAGTCAGAAATTTTCACTCAGATTAAGGCCTACAGATCTTCCTAAGCTACACATGTAGGCTTAATCTATGTTCATTAGTATGATTATCTAGCCCTAAATAACAGAAATATAGAGATCTCTACTAAACACAGGTTATACCAATAGAAGGATGTTTTACAAAAATCAGATGACATTAAGTAGCTTAACTATATTTTCTGGGGACATAAATAACATTAAAAATTAAAAATTGTGCTTCCATTCCTGATGACCCTGCCAATATTGAAGTTCCCAATGAAAGGCCGTGACCCCTTCAGCCTTTGTTAGGCCTAACTACAGTAACAACTTCTCAGTTCTTCTGCCTGGTGAGAAATTAATTTCTATTCATTGACATGTTCCAGATGCTGCAACATTTATTCTGTGTTAATCTCATTTTGGTACTCATGTCTTTTGTTTCTCTCTCATAGAAACACCCAGCCCCCAGATGACTTTACAACCTGCTCTTTCCCAAGCAGACTTCTATGCTGGACCCCGCAATTGACCATATTTTTCTAAAAAGGAACACAAATGCTTGCCTCCCACTCCCCACCCCTTTCAGCTCAGAAGCAGCAAGAATGGTCTTCACCCACTTTCCTTACAGCAAGCAGTTAAGTTCCTAAACAAAAGGGGGGAATGAAACCAGAATTAATAGGCAGTTAGTGTAGAAATCAGGGAATCTGGTCAAATTGAAGAATGGAGTCTGGGAAGTTGGAGACGCCCCTGGGAGTTTGGAATGTCAATGCTATCAGAGCCCTTTGATCACCAAGGTTACCTGCTGAACTGTCCCTCCCCAAAAGCTGCAGGCAGGGAGTTTCTAATTAATGCCTCCTGGTTCCCCACCTGAATCTCCATGTGACCCTACCCCTGCCATTCGCACCTCACCTTTTTGCTGTGTCACCACCACCATATGGGCAGGAAGGAGAGAAAAGGTTCAGAGGAAGGAGCAGAACAGAAGAAGACCCTAACCTATAAAAGATGTAGGGTGCACTCACTTCCCAGGGATTCCAGAACATCAGCCATGGCCCCCCTCTCCCACTCGGGAGAAGTTTGTATTACTACTTTTAAATAAAGCCTGGTTAACATGAAAAAAAAGAGTAGATGGCATTATATTAAAAAGTTTCTGCACAGCACAGGAAATAAGATTGTTAATAGGGAGACCTGGAGGAAATCTTTCCTTCTACTCTTCTGATAGGGGATTAATATTCAGAATATATAAAGCACTCAAAAATATAACATCCCCCAATAACCCAAACAATAAATAGGCAAATGAACTAGACATTTCTCAAAACAAGGAATTAAAAATGTCACAATTATCTGAAGACATATTCAACAACCTTAACAACCTCCTTAGCAATCAGGGAAATGCATGTCAAAACTACACTGAGATTTTTGTCCCACTGCAATTACAATAGCAGTCATCAGAATTATGTAATATTAATAAATGCTGGAAAAGATGTGGAGGAAAAAGGACAGTTATGTAATGTTGCTGGGATTGTACAGTCACTATGGAATTAGTATGGTGTTTCCTCAAAGACTGAGAATAGAACTCCAAATGACCCATTTGTAGCACTCTTCATTGGTTTTCCAAAAGAATTAAGGTCAGCATACTCTAGTGATGCAAGAATACGCATGCAATTCATAATAGCCAAGTTATGGAGCAAACATAAAGTTGCCCAACAACATATGAATGGATAAAGAAAAGGTTGTTTATTAGCCCAATGGAGTTTTGTTCATCTATACAGAAGAATGAATTATGTCATTTGTAAGAAAATGGATGAAAGTAGAGAGCATGATGTTGAGTGAAACACGTTCAACTGAGGAAATCCAGCATTATGGTTTCTCTCATATGTGAAAGAGAGAGGAAAAATTTAAGAAGTGACTCATGAAAATAGAGGAGAGACAGGTGGACAAGGGTGCAGTTTACCAAGACGTACCCGGAGTGGGAGGAGAGGAGGAATGCAGAGCTATTTGGGAGTGGAATCTATCAAAATTGTGTCCTTGTATATGAAAACATGTCACAGTGAATTCTGTCACTATGTATAACCATATTGCACCAATAAAATGGTCATAATATGGTGTACGACCATACATTGTCCCATGTTGTATCCTCACTCTAGTGATTATTTCCTTTGCTATGCAGAATCTTTTTAATTTTAGGCAATCTCAGTTTCATATTTGTATTGTTGTGGAGTTTTTTGGGAGGGGGATCATGTCCTAAATGTCTTTCCCCAGACCAATATCATGGAACTCTCTTCCAAATTTGACTCCAGCAACTTTAAGTTCAGTCTTAATTCCATTTGAGTTTTAATTTTGTTTAGCAAGTAAAACAAAGATCTAATCCGAGTAAGATGAAATCTTAGAGTTGTTTTAATTTACATTTCTCTAATTACTAGAGATGTTGAACACTTTTTCATATATTTATTGATTGCCTGTTCATCCTCTTCTGTAAATTGTCAGTCCAGATCCTTGGCCCATTTATTGATTGGGTTCTTTGTATTTTTGGTGTAAAGTTTTATAAGTTCTTTATATATTTCGAGATTAGTGGTCTCTCTGAAGTGTGCGTGATATAGGTTTTCTCCCACTCTGTACATTGTCTTTTCACATTGCTGATTGCATCCTATGTTGAGAAAAAGCTTTTTAGTTTGAGTCATCACATTTATTGATTCTTGTTTTGATTTATTGTGCTTTGTAAGTCTTATTAAGGAAGTCTGATCCTAAGTCAACATGATGAAGATTTGGGCCTACTTTGTCTGCTATTTGGTGCACGGTCTCTAGTCTAATTCCTAAGTCCTTGATCCATTTTGAGTTGAGTTTTGTGCAGGGTGAGAGATATAGGTTTAATTTCATTTTACTACATATAAATTTCCAGTTTTCCCAGCACCATTTGTTGAACAGGCTACCTTTTCTCTACTGTATGTTTTTGGCTCCTTTGTCTAGTATGGGGTAACTGTATTTTTGTGCAGTTGCCTCTGTGTCTTCTATTCTGTACCATTGGTCTGAAGACTTAAAATTAGCACACAACAGTACCACAGTCACATCAATGTTTATAGCAGCTCAATTCACAATAACTAGACAGTGGAACCAACCTAGATGTCCTTCAACAGACGAATGGAAAAGAAGATGTGGTACATATACAAAATGGAATATACTCAGCCATAAAGAAGAAGAATATTATGGCATTTGCAGATAAATATATGGAATTGGAGATTATTATGCTAAGTGAAATAAACCAATCCCAAACAAACAGGGGCCAAATGTTTTCCCTGATAAGCGGATGATGATATAGAATCTGGTTGTGGGGAGGGTGAGAGAGGAACGGAGGATCATTAGATGATGTAGAGGGGAATAAGAGGGGGAGGGTGTGGGGATATAAAAAATTTTGGAATGAGGCAGACATCATTACCCTACGAACATGTGTGATTAACAAGAATGATGTGAATGTGCATTATGCACAACCATAGAAATGAAAACTTGTAACCCATATGTGTACAATGAATCAAAATGAAGTCTGTAAAAATAAAAAAAAATAATAATAAAAAAAGAAATATATATGTAGGCAAAAAAGGCAAAATAAAAGAACTAATAAAAAATGTCTGATGTTTGTATTTTCATGGAAAATTCCATAAATACAATAATTTAAAATACAGATTCATAGAGTGTATTGAATAGGTGGCTCACATGTCACAGTGGCACTGAGATCTAGGGGATGATGGAAAATACATAACTCTTGGTATATTTCCAAATAAAATAAATTAAAATTATCCTTCAATAAAACAAAAACAAAGATCTAAATCTGTATTCTGGTTAATGTTTGCTCAGTGTCACTTATTAAAGAGATTCTCTGTGCATTTTTGGTATATTTGCTGAAATTCACGTGTCTTGCCATTGACGTGATGTCAATAGGTGAGAGGGTAAATCCAGGTGTGCTTTCCTGTGCAAATAAAGACCCCAAAGAGCAGCCAACAGCTGTTGTTCCCCAGGAGTGTTTGAGGGTGAAAACTGGAGTGCAGTAGGGATTTCACAGTAACACTGCAGGGCATGAGGCCTTGGGAAGGCTGTATAAACTAAGGGAGAAATCACATGGCATCCTGTGATCTCCTTAGTTCAGCTCTATTCTGATCCACAATGGCATTTGCATGGTGGAGAAAGGGTCACCTCAAAGACACAATCAGTACCTAATAAGGCAGAGACACTAGAAGTGTTCCTGTTTAGAGACCTTCAGATTTCAGAGGATCTAAGCCCAATTTCTGGGAGTTGCTGGGAAAACCACAGTGCTCCATTCCCAAGGAGAAAGAGTTCAGTTCACCTTGGGTCGTCTCATAGCTAGGCTCCATGGTACAGTGTCCTCTTGGGACCTCTCCAACAAAAGATGTAGGAAGCATCCACAGGACTTTCTCCCTGTGGCTTAGGCTTCAAACTACTCACATTCAACATTGCAAAATATGTGGATAGCACTGATATGCCTCCTGAGTCATGTAAGTGAGCTGTGCAGCCTCTTCCAGTCCCTGAACAGCATACCAGTGGTTCACATTGAGGAGCATGGTTAGCATGCTGTGGACCCAGAAACTCCTTCACCCAATTCATGCACTGAGGGCTCAAAAAACTGGTTACCATCTTCCAACCTTCCCTCAGCACCAGTGATCATCCAGACGGCCCTGCTGATACATCTATGGCCTCCATAGCATCTGAGTTGCACACTCCATGTGATCTAGTCTGAAAATGCACCAAGAAGCAGCTGGGAGAGCATTCTTGTCCCCCTTGTGTCATATGCAAGTAGCTGACCAGCTTGTTCACAGCTACTTGGCCTCCAGAACCTCCCTGAGGACAACCACACAGTACTCAGGCACAGAATGGAGCTTGCTTGGGCCATGGGCTCATCCCTGCCCATGTACAGACCTTAGACATCTCAGTCAGGATGTCCTGCCTCTACTCTCTCACATTCTGTACTTTATGTGACCAGGCCTGCTAGACTGGGCTCTCCACCAAGCAATCCACCCAAAGTGACAGCAACCTGCACCCAGAGATGCAAATTCAACACCATGAATTCCCTGGAAAATACACCATGTCTAGCAAACTACATCCCAGCCAAGAGAATAATCGCACAATCCACTTCAGTTGAGACCAGTGAGACAACCATAGCTAATGTTGATCAGTGTTGGAGAGGTTACACAGGGACAGCACTACTGTGCTCACATGGATCCAAGTCCAATTTAGTCCACCCAACTGAAACCTTAGGTCACAAGTGCAGGAGAGATTTTTACTACAATAGTTATTATATAAAACTAGCAGAGGAACTGGGCATGGGGTATACACTGTAATCCCAGTGGTTTGGGCGACTCTTCAAGGGGATTACAATTTAGAATCCAGACTCAGTAACTAAGTGAGGTCCTAAGCAACTTAGGGAGAATATGCCTTAAAATTTAAAAAATAAGAAAGGGCCATGGATATGGATCAGTGTTTAGGCACCATGGGTTTAATCCCTGGTACAAAAATTAGAGATATAATTGATCCATTCGATAAACAAATATAATTTGAGGAACAAAACCAATACAAAGTAAGATACCATGATATCTCCAAAGGAAGACATTAACTTTCTAGCAACATATTCTGTAGAAAAGGGTTTCAATGAATTGCCTGAGAAAATGTAAAAATAATATTGTTAAGGAAAAAAAAAGAAATCTGAGAGATCACCCATAATTCAATGAAAATATTTAAACAATCCATCATTGGAATGGAAATACAGAAAAGAGATATGCCATACCAAGCAGGAAACTAAACTATTGGAACTGGAAGAACTTGATGAAATCAAATATAGAGTTGAGAGCCCCAACAGAAGACTATGTGAAACAGAAGAAATAGTCTCCCCACTGTAAAATGGGTTATTTGAAATTACCCAGTCATACTAAAAAAATTTAAAACAAAAAAATGAAGAAAGCCAATGAGACTATTTGGACACCATTTGGTGAGCAATGATCTTTCCAGAAGGATGAAAGGAGAGAAAAGTCACAGAATAACTATATTTATGTAATAATGGCTGAAAGTCTTCCAAATTTCAGACAGGATACAGACATCCAGGTCAAAGAAGCTCAATGGACCTTAATTTTCTTTGACCAACAAGGGTCCTGTCTGAAGCCTCTCACTGCCAAACTGTCAAAAATTGAAATCAAAGCAAGAATTTTCAAAACATCACAAGAAAAGTATCAAGACACATATAAGGGGATCTCCAGTAGAATACCAGAAGACTTTCAGCCAAAATCTGATAGGCCAGGAGAGAATGGAAAGATGTATTCAGTGTCCTGAATGACAAAAATCTGCCAGCCATGAATATTATACCCAGCAAAGCTGTGCTTCAGAAATGAAGGGAAAACAGCATCTCATCAAGTCAAGCAGAAATTGGAGGGAATCATCTCTGCCAAAGAGCCTTAGAAGAAACTCTTCAGGTACTACTTAATCTAGAAAAAAATTAGAAATTAGTATCATGAAAAACACAGGAAACTATAAAGTTTTTACTAGAGAGCACACACAAAAATGAAAGAAAAATATCAAACCTTCTTAATGCACAGATCACAAAGATGGACCACAAGAGAGGAAGAGGGGAGCAAAGCACACAAGCAAATTGGGAAAAAATTAAAAAATGACAGGAGAAGCCACTCCATATCAATAATCATTTAGAATATAAATGGATTACTATTTCCAATTAAAATTGGACAAAATCCTTATGATCATCTCAATAGGTGCATAAGAGCATTTGTTAATATTCAGCATCCATTCTTGATAGAAAGCCCTCAATACATTGGATACAGGAGTGTTCCTCAATTAAATCAAGTTTATATATGAAGAAAAACAGAACAGTGTGTGGTACCCTGAGGGACTGGGTGGTCCGTTCTAACCTTTTACCCTCTGTCCCAAGCAGTGGAATCCACTGTTGCTCAGAGTCCTGTCACAGGATTTCAGTGTCACCCATTCTTAGCATTCAGACACATGGGATCCTACAGCATGATCTCCTGGTGTCAGTGTTGTCTCTCAACACTGTCTTTTTGGAAGTCATCTCATTTATGTACATAAATAACACTGCTCCTTTCCATTCCTGAGGGGCATTCCAGTGCCCTGTATACCAAGATGTTGTTTTATACTCTCCTGCTGATGGATATTTATTTCCAAATTTTTGCAGTCATAAACAGGCAATGATCCTTGTAATAGAAACCTTTTGTGTTACATTCTTTCTTTCCCTGGTGAACATCTATGGGTGCACTGAATGTTGGATCACATGGTAAGTCAATGATGAACTTAAATAAAAGATATGTAAATTGGAGGTATCTAGAAGACTCATAGTTCCTGCGTATCTTTAACATCAGTGTTTTCAATACTCTGTGTCATAGCCCAGTTTATGCTGCTTTATCACAAAACCTTAAACTGGATCATATGTACAAGGAAGCATTCACTTAATTCACAGATTTGGAGGCTGAAAACCCACAGTGACATTGTTCATTGGAGGGCCTCAGTGCATGTTAAAACACAGTGAATAATATATGGCCAAGGCTCCATATGATGTGAAATGCAAAAGGTGGCCATGTTCACAGGACAAGAAATGGGAGACATTGCTTGGTAAGAACTCATTCTCCTGGCAGGCAGTGCAGACCTGTGAAAAGGGAGTGTTCCACAAATGTTCACAATGCAAAGGCTTGGTCCCCAGCTGGTGGTGCTGCTGGGAAGTGGTGGAACTTTGGGCGGAGGAGCAAAACTGGATGGAGGAGAAAAGAGGAGGCTTCCCCTGGAAGGGTATACTTTATATCTGGTCCCTCACCCCTGTCCTCCCTACTCTCAGCCACCATAAGGACAGCAGCTTTATTCTACCACCCTTCTGCCTGATATTCTGTCTGACCACATGTCCAGAGACAATGGAGCCAGTCACTAATTTCCAGAAAGCCCTCAAAAATCAATTGCTTCTCTTTCAATGAACATTGCTTAGGAATTTTGTCACAGTGATGAAAGCTTGCTAACAGATAGCTGGTACTACTTGGGTTTTTTCTGTACTGTACCTGAACATGTGGCTCAGAAGACTTTGAAATGTTCAGTTTTGAAAATGTTTGCTTTGACAATTTTCCCATAAACCATTTGGAGTTGCAGGATTAAAAAGTGCTAGAATGCTGTACATAAAACTTAATAGATATTTCTGGTGTGACTTGGGTGAGCTAAATGCTGACCACATGTCCACAGTAAAGACTATGCCTAGGAGGATTTGGACATTAATGAGGACTGTCTTGAGGATTAGATTACAGGCCATTAGTGTTAGATTCTGTCAAAGGACATTCCTACATTTCGCCCATGCCCTGAGATTCTGCAAACTGAGCTTAGAGGTTATGGAGTAAAGACTACAGCAGAAGAAATGTCAAGGAAAAACAGCATTCAGGCAGTGGCCCTGGAGTTTCTGGTTGTTTTTAGCTAAAATTACATTAAGAATTGGAAACAAAACAGATAAGAAAGATCTGAAACACTTGGCCAGAAAAAGAACACATGTAAGGCAGAGGCCAGGTAATATGTGGTTTGCAAAGAGATTTAAAAAAAAGCTGAGCTCTGTGCAATGGGACAATAGGGAAGATACATTGAGGGAATCTCAGTACTGATGACTGAACCCTACTCACTGCAGGCTCAAGGATGTAAATGAAGACCTATCTGAAAGAATAGAGTGCCCTGATTCCACAGACGCATTGAATAATTTGTTTTCCCAGGAATCACTTTACCATATTCGACCACCCAATTACAAGAAGCTGATGAACCTGTGGACCAAGGGGATCATGACGTTTTGAAAATGTCCTCATGGTGCACGTTTTGCAAGCATTCAGAATGAGAATATTGTGGTCTGTGGAGCCTTCCACCTGGACTTCAAGAAAGGCCAGGGAGGGCAGGCAAAGTGTGGCAGGTTAGGAGTTTCGGTAGCCATGACCTGAGATGGTGATGCAAGAAGGTGAGAGTGAGCTAAAACCACTGTGGAGATACCAGGAAGTTAGAGATACCAGGACCATGGACCACTGCTGAGAACAGCTACAGAGTCCAACGGAGCCAGCACAAGGGAGTGACCACATGAGTTACAGCAAGAAAGCCTGTAGGGCCAGAGGTACACAAGACCTTTCAGCTCAACATCCCACCACCACGTGCACTGCTTGCCAGAATTGGAATGAAATGATTTCATGTTTACCCTGCTGGGTTTTGGTCTTGCTTTGGGATAATTCTAATTTGGCATTCTGTGGTTTTTTTTAGGAATGGAGTGTTTATCTCATGCCATCAAATTTTGGCAATATGCAACTTTGACAAATTTTGAAGGAGCTCACACCAAAGATTTGCCTTGATTCTCAGAGGAGTCTTTGAATTTGGAAATTTGAACAGTGTTGGAATTTTAAGACTATGGTGAGACTCTGGGTAATGGACTGATGCATATTTTCAGTATGAGATGGGTAAGAGATTCTTGTGGCCAGGGACAGAGTGCTGTGTTTGAGATGTTGGATGTCCCTACAGTCTCCTGTGTTGAAGGCTTGTCCTCAGGTAGTTGTACTATGGGGAGTTTTGGGGACTCTAGATTTCTGGGAGCAGTTGAAGAATGTAAGTGGCTGGTGGCATGTCCTGCAAAGGTGTACCTTGTCACCATACCCATTTTGATTCCTGCTGGCCATGAGGTGGGCAGTGGAGCTTCTGCATCTTTCTACCTCTTCAATAGGAAATATGGCACTAGCAGACCCTGGGTTGAAACATATGGAATCTGAGCAGAAATGAATTACTGCTCCTGTAAGCTTTTTTCTCACATTTGTCTCACTGTGGAAAAGCTGACTATTCCAAGGTCCCAATCCATTCATGAGGGCAGTGATCCCCATGTCCCAAGTGTTCCTCATGAAGCCCCTTCAAACATTGTCCCATTAAAGACCCTGCTTCCAGTATATGAGCTCAATCCAGTTTGCACTCACTGTTATCTCTTCTAGTACATAAAAAGACATGTCTCAATTTTGTTTTAAAGATTCTCAACAATTTTTATTAATTCTCTGCCCATTTTTTTTGTCATCTTTCATGTTCAAGTCTAAATTCCACTTTTGATGGAAGGAATTCAAAGTATTTGGTCCACATGAGTCATTTTCAGTTACCTGTATTGAGAGTATTTCTCCTGAACTGTGAATCACTTCCTATTTTACATCACTTTTTTGATGTCTTTTAGCCTCTTTTCAATGTGTGAAGATTAAGGAATAGAAGTAATCTTTTTTATTTCTTTCTGGTCCTGGGGTCTGAAATTAGGCACATTCTACCACTAATCCACATCTCAGGTTTTTTATTTTTTTTTAAATTCTGATACAAGTTCTTGCTAAATTGCTGAGACTGGCCTCTCAATGGTTGCTCCTGCCTCAGCCTCCCAAATCTCTGGGATTATGGGTGTGTGCCACTGGGCTGAGTGCCAATTATCTTTCTTTGTGTGAAACAGTTGCCACCCATGAAGAGAATAATGTGATGTCCTTCAGGAACATTCCATATATGGTGTTAATATTGTGGATATGTTCTTGGAGGGACAACATGGGTACTATTGATAATTATACCTGTCTCCCAAAGTCTGTCATCCTTTCTTACTCTTTGAATAACCAGGTTATCTCACTGTAGCATTATTGGCATTTAGGTGTGATTGATCATGGTGGTAGGTCCAGGTATGTGGACTCTTCTCCTCATCTAACATATTTATGCCTGGTGCAGTGAAGGGGTTCAAAAGGAGTATGTGATCAAATCTGGTCAAAGAAGACAATGAATTCCCTGTTCTTTTGCAGTAGAAACTGCAATTTATAAACATGAACATATTCTCATTTTGATGACTCAGCTTGTGTTTAGATTTTCCAATATTTGTAATTAATATAAACTCCATCCTGTTATCTTAAATGCATGATACTCTTTATAGGTATCACTGAACCTTAGTTTTCATCAAAACTAGAGTGATAGCTGTCTTGTCTATCCAGGCATCTACTTCTCTGCCTGTCCAGCCTGAACAATCACAAGTCCATCTTATTCCCATGTCGACTTCTCCTCACCTCTCCTCTCCATATGTCACTGTGTCCAGCTCCTCTCTTTCCTGAATCCTCTAGACATTGATTTGTGAACTCTTCCCATCACTTATCCATTGAAGATCTTTTTGCCATGATAGCGGAAACACTCATTTGAATAGGTGTTCTTAAGAATCCAACAAGTATGTTACAATTGAAGAAAATGATGATTGATTTGTTTACAACAGGTGCAAAGATGTACATGAAAAATAAATCATTTCATCAAGGAACCACAAACCAAGAGCAATTAAGTCCTTAATCAAGACTAAAGAATATGAAATTCATAAAATAGCAGGTATAGGAGAAAAAATGCATCACGGAAGCCAGGAAACCATTCAATCAAATCTTCATAAAATTCTGACCAATTTTTAATGGGGGAACATGTTTTCATTGGATAAAGGACATGCCCAAAGCGTAACATATATAGAATACTTTATAGTAAATATTTTGATAACTTTCCTAGTGAATGTTATAGTAACAGATGAATCCCTTGATTGACTAAACTATTAACCATCACATTATATACATAACCAGAAAGTGGATGAAGGGGAATAACAAATGGGAGAAAGGAGATGCAGCTGCCAACATCCTCATGTGCTTACACCCCCCCTGAGAAACCATTCAGCCAAATACAGAAACTAAGAAGTTGGTATAAGTTTGCTACAAGAAAGAATGCTTTCCTTTTATAACTCAATGAAACTGAAAATCTAGCAGAGAAAAAAGTTCTATATGAATTCATAGAATATAAAGGATATTCACATATATGACATAAGGTATTGCAAAGGTGTTCTCTATGTTTTTATATAATAGGGAGAAGCATTAAGATACATATATAAATATCTATATTTGTATATACTATAGAAAATCATGGAGGTGCATACAATTTATGAGCAAATGGTGAAGGGAGAATGTCAATGGAAAGATATACAGATCTTCCTATGGGTAGAATTTTGCATCTATAAGATGGATTCCAAAATGATTATATCAATTTAATAAATTGTTAGTCCAATTTGAATCATGTTTCTTATAGCATGTGAGAAACTAACTCTAAAATTCAAGGCACACAGCACAGAAAATTTCTACAAAATAATCTCAAGGATACTGAAAAAGACAAAAATAGGAAGAAATATATTGACAGTTTCCAAAATGTACTCTACTTATTAAATGAAATATATTACTTATTTGATAGGGAATGAGATCACTGACATTCATAAAGGGATATCAATAGAGCAAAGAGCCTATAGGAGTTTGGGATACACTATGTATGACTACAATAAGTGAAGGAGTCAAATGGAAGCCAACATGCAGGTGGGAAGGCCACACAGATGAGTAGGATTCATGAATAAAAAGCACTCCAAGTGAGACTAATGGAAAAAAAAAATGACAGATGCAGGTGGGGCAACTGTCATTACTGCAGAAAGAGGTGTAGATTTCTGGTTTATTGAAGAGAATCTCATGTATAAATCCAATATTGACCTGTTAGGAGGGTGTAGCTTTATCTTAAGACCCTCAATTTTCAAAAACAAACTAAAAAAGGCCTGTTAGTTCCACAATGAGTTTTATCTCTGAACCCATGTAGAGAATTCCTCTGTGGCTTTAATAAAGTAACATAGCACTTGGGAGCAAAGATGCAGCCCAGGAGTCCTACACTGGAGGCCAGGATGGAGAAGACCTCCACAGCCACCATAACCTTGCCCTTGGTGCTGTGGTACACAGGGAGGAAAGTGAGCCAGACACTGCAGAACATCAGCATGCTGAGGGTCAGGAACTTGGCTTCATTGAAGGTGTCAGGCAGGTTCCTGGCCAGAAAGGCCACTGTGAATGTCCCCAGGGCCAGGGAGCTCAAGAATCCCAGGCCACAGTAGAAGGCAGGACCAAACCCTTGTTGCATGTGATGATGATGTGGCCATGCTCAGAGTGTGTGTCTATGTCCACAAATTGAGGAGAGGTCCCCAGTCAGACTCCACAGAGAGTCAGTTGGATGAGGGAGCAGCTGGGAATGATGAAGTTAGGTGCCCCTGATACCAGCAACTGCCACATCCTTCTTCCCTGAGTAGTGACTTTGAAGGCCAGAATCACAGTGGCAGTTTTGGCCAAGACAGTGGAAACTGCCACAGTGAACACCAGTCCAAATGTGGTCTGCTGGAGGATGCAGGTGGCTGTGTTGAAATGGCCAATGAATAGCAGAAAGCAGAGGAAGCAGAAGCTGAGGGAGATGAGTAGGATTTAGCTGAGAGCCCGGTTGTTGGCCTTGACTATGGAAGTGTCTCTGTGCCTCACAAAGACCCCAAGAACAGAAGCTGTGAGTGCAGAGAAGCAGAGAGCTGTGCAGGCCAGAGCCATGCCCAAGGGATCTTCATAAGCCAGGAAGGTCATAGCTCTTTGGAGACAGTGGGTTTTCTCTGTGTTGGCATAGTGGTGATCTGGACACTTCACACACTGATCCATATCTGGGGAAGAATGCAAATTATCATTAGTCGAGGCTCAGTGTTTCCTTGTACCACAGCCCTCACTGAGGCAGTTTATTGGACGGTTAGCCAAACTGTTCTTCGTTGCTTTAATCACTGAGGAAATAATGCTCCAGTGGCAATAACTGGATTTATACTGTTCATCTTTATGGAGCCTTAAACCAAGCTATCATCTCTTCTCCTTATTGTTATGTCATAATTATGATGCCCTATTTTTCTGTTCTCAGAACTCAGGACATCTCACTATGTTCAACTTGTGTAAGCTAAGGACTGGGTTTGTTCAGTCCATGACCAACAATTATGAGAAGCAAGTACTCATTTGTATGAGCTATGCACTTTGCTAGGTTTCAGAGAAATAGAGATGGTCAATAACACTTGATAACTGTTAGACTAAGTTCTCCCAATCTAGGGCAAGTTGTAATCTTCACTACAAATATGAGACTTTTGCCTTCAGTTTCATTTTGTCAGTAGGTCAATTTGGAGAGTGCTGACATCATTGCACTACTGAGTCCATCCAGCCAGGACGATGTTTCAAACCTCTACTCACTTCAGTTTTTTAAGTATTTTTTGGACTGCTTTTGTATAATTTTTTAGTAGAGTCTTTTAAAACCACCAGTATTTTTTTATCTCCAAGTATCTGCAGTTAAATAAGTTATGAATGTCATCTTTTTCAAATTTCTGCTTTAAATGGCTTGTGACTGGGATGCTAAAATCAATCATTTTGGATTCACTGATCTTGTATTCAGTTACCACTTATCTCAATGGCTAGTTCAGCAATTTACCTGGATTTTGCTTATACAGTACTATCATAAGAAAATAACATCTGACCTCTGTCTTCTTTCCCAGTAAGTAGTTCCTTCCATTTCTCACAGGCAGGATTGACCTGACCAGGATCCCAGCACAGTGTGTGGCAGAAGTGGTCACAGGGTACCTGTCATCATGCTATTGCTTCAACCTTGGGAGAAACATGTGGTGCTTCCTTTTGGATCCTGGAAATGCGTCTTATGATGACGGTGATTCCCACCTACTCTTCATTCAAGAAAACCCATTTCTGATGTTTATTTCTAATCTTGACTAATTTTCCATGTTCTTACATGTCTTTCTGCAGTTTATGAGTTTATTACTTTTCTTTTTGTAGAAACTGGCATATTGAATTACATTTCAAAAAACAAATTTGTTCATTTTATAGCCTCCGTATAATTGTACTATGTAACTTGATTTGGAAGAGAATATGTGAGTTTAATTGAAGAATGAAAGTTATAAATTTGTTTTCTTGTAATATCATTTTCTGATATGGGGATAAAGTTCACTTGTTCTCACAAATAAATTGGATTGGCTCCTTCCTCTTCTCTGAAGGTGTTTGAGAATATATATTTTATTGCATTCTTGGAACATTGTTAAATTTCACTAGTGAAGTGGTGAGTGGACTTAAAAATAGTGGGAGTATTCAACTATGAATCAAATATTTTCAGCAGGTATGATTAATATTTGCAGTTTTGTTTTTCTCTTTGCATTGTGGTGATGGGGATCTGACCCAGGGTCTCCTACAAGCCTGGCAGCTGCTCACCATGGAGCCAGTCCAACCCCTGGGAAGCTTTAGTTCCTTCTTGGGACAGTCTGTTGACTTCCCTGACCTTTGCACATTTTATGTATATTTTCAAATCTACCAATGTGAAGCTTTTCATACTATGTTTTTATGATGAAAATTTTCTGTAGATTCGTAAAAATGACCTACTTTTAGCCATTTTTGTCTTCTGTGTGAATGAATTTCATTAATGATATGTCATTTTTAAAGGTATTTTGCTGTAGATTGCTTATCCTTTCTTTCTTTCATACCTTTCTTCTATTTTGTCTGCATTTAGTTTGTTGCTCCTTTTCTACCTCATGATCAGTGCTGCATATAGAGCTTTTCAGTCATTCCTCTTGCAAAAGACATAATAAATAACATACTTCTATTTACAACGAGGGGCTTTAAATTCCTCCCTAAAGAGACTTTACTTCTACAACACAGTTTCATTAATAATATGTTTAATATTGGCCTCATTATAGTCTTTCTCAAAATTCTCTTCTTTAATATATGCTGTATTGAAAGGTCTCTTTCTTTGTTTGTTAAGAATCTGCCACTTTCTATTCTGTTTCTTTAGAAAGAGGTTTTCTATGAAACACTGAGTCTCTGAACAATCTCTAGCAGTTTGCACTCTAGACAAACCAGTTATAACATACCTGCTATTTCTCCCAAACTTGTTTTTAAAATTAGTGTTTAAACCCAGGGGCACTTAACCACTGAGCCACATTCACAGCCCTTTCACTTTCTATTTTGAGGCAGGTTCCAGCTCAGTTGCTTAGGACTTGGCTAGTTGCTGAGTTGGCTTTGAACCTGAGATCCTTCTGCCTCAGCCTCCCAAGTTACTGGAATTACATATGTGCATGGTGCCTGTTACCATGGTGCCTGGCTCTATCAAAATTTTAAATTCTTGACCTTTTAAAAGTTTCTTTGTTTGATCATTGAAATTTCATTTTATTGATTTCATCTTCATTTTTTTTAAGTTATACACAACAACAGGATATACCCTGACCTAATCAACAAAGCATGGAGTACTCCCCAGTTCAATACAATCACCAGAACTTCCCCCAGCACCTGCACCACCTCTACTCCACTGATCCCTCTTCAATCCATTCACAGTTTGCAGTTTTTTCAAATTGGTGTCCCATGGATATACCAGATGTTGGCAACCACTGTGCTACCCCCATGCATACACATATGAATGTTTGCTTAGATTCAGCTCACTCTTTTTCCTTTCCCTGTTCTCCTCCTCCTCCTCAATCTCCTTTACTGCTCTACTGATCTGAAAGGTGCATTTCCTAATGAATAAGCATATGGGTCCTGACATTGTCAGGTACAGTGGTGTTTATACATGTGTATGGAACTTACATGACCAAGCTATGAACTAAAGTGGATAGAAAACTATGCAAACTGACTGCATTACCTCTATAATGTCAGGCTCAATATATTTTTAAGCAAAAATTGAAATCCAATTATGCTATGGTATTCATCTATATATACACCCCACATGGAAATTAGAAAAACCAAGCATTGAGCTGATCCTAGCCATTTGTTACTATTAATCTGAGATTTACCGAGGTAGTACCCAATAATCTTCAATCACAGTTTTCTCTCACATGTCTCTGGCTCATTGCAACCTTCATTTTCACATTCTCTGTCTTTCAGCCAGAAGGAACATTTTTTAATGTCTATGAACAAAACATTACTTACTAAGGTATGATTTTTTTCATTTCTACTAATCCTAAAAAGATGTATTCCAAACTTCTGGCATCAGATCCAATATCAATACCTCTTGAAAGAACTCCACGATGCACTTCAAAAGTCAGTGACTATGGTTAATTTCACCTCCTAGGTCTCTGTGCAGCTCTTGGGCTCTTCCTTGAATTCATGTCATTATATCCTGTGTATCCCCCCACCTGTGAGCTAGTGAAGATCAGGGAATGAAACCTATGCAGTTTTGAACACATGCTTTATACCACAGCTACATCTGCATGTCAACACAAGCACTTTCTGAAACCCTGCTATGGAAGAGCAGTGCGAGGCAGGGGTGAAGTAGGAGTGTGAAGGGTGTGTGTCTGCAGTGTGGTTTAAATGTAGTTACAAAGGAGAGAACGATGATTATGTATTAAATTCCATGGAGGAGACTAATTTGACATTCCTGTGGGTTGGTGAAAGAGGGCTTCTTGAGAAAATAATGACCACCGTGTGTTTAGAATAATGCAGCCAAGTGTGTAATGCCTACAGAGTTGTGCTATTTCACAGCAAAACACTATCATGTGCAAGAATTGAATTTGTACCTGAAGAAAAGAAGAGTTCTGTCTCTGAAGTCTCTTCCAGATCTTTCCCCTTTGTTTGTGGACTAAGGAATATGAAGGAGAATAAGGGAATTTCTCCACAAGGTATGCACTTACCTGTCTCATTAGAAATCTCGTTCACTGAGCAAGGAAGACAACTGAAACAACAGGCAGCCTTTCCCTCCTGAGGGGATTTCCTAAATCCAGGACCACATCTCTCAGTGCAGACAGAATGAGGGTTCTGAGGAATATCAGATGGGTATTGGGAGCTGCTTGGACTTACTGAACTTGTCCTCCAGTAAGTACAGAATTTCATAGAATGGGACCATTAAAAATCAAAATCTCTATATCCAAATGTCCAATGAATTGATTTGATATTGCTGCAGTTATGATATCACATCCGTCCCCCAAAGACCTGGTGCTAAAGACCAGTAGTGACATTGTGAGGTGGTGGGACCTTTAAGTGGTGGAACCTAGTTTGAAGGAGCTGGGGCATAGCCTTGAGAAGACTTTGGGGTCCTGGCCCAATTCAGTGTCTCTCTGCTTCCTGGCCACTGTGAAGGCACCTACTTCCTGTGCCACACCCTCACCATAATGCACTTCTCTAGCTAGAGACCCAAAAGCAAAAGGTGAAATGCCTACAGATGGAAGCACCCCAAACTGAGTCAAAAGAAATTCATTCCTTCTTGTATGTAAGATAATCTCAGGAACTTCTCAGAGTTATGGAAACTAAGGCTGTGGCCATATGTGCTTTATGGCATGAAATATATGAAGAGTTAGAATCATGTTGGAAAGGACATGTGTCCTTGTCCACTCTTCAGAGTCAGATCATGAACTGAAAACCGAGTGAAAATAGATCATTGCTACTGTGTTAATCAGGTTACTGTGACTTTGACAAAAAAAAAAAAAAAAAAAAAAAATCTAAAAACAGACAAAACACCTGGGAAGAACCATTTAGAGTAGGAAAAGTTTACTTGGGCTCACAGTTGCCAAGGTTCAGTTTATGGTTGGAGGAGGGTGAGTGAGAGAGCAGTATGAGTCAGGGACTATATAATCCCAAAGACATGTCCCCAGTGAGCCCCTTCCTCTAGTCTCAACCCACTTGCCTTCAGTTATCACCCAATAATCCATTCAAATATTAAATCATATGATGTTTTAATACATTGATTTGGTTATAGTTCTCTTTTTTTTGCAGTGGTGGGGATTGAACTCATGGTTATAACTCTTATAATTAAGTTGTTTTAACTCATGCATTAACACAAGGGCTTTGGGGGAGCACTTCATATCCAAACCATAACACCAGCATAAGTGTTGATTCTCAGGGGCTTTGCATATTTTATGACATGAAAAGTGTGAATAGTTAGAATCATGTTAGTCAATAAATGGGTTCATTTTTCAGCCTCAGAGTATGTTTATAAGAAAATTCCTTAAATGCAAGTTTTGAAATGTATTTTTTTGCATCTTGACTGAGCAATCGGGGTCATACAATACAGAGAAAAATCTTTATTTCTGGGTAGCTCAAAGCATTAGGACCGAGCTCAACTCACCTGTGTAAATCCTATGCCCCACTCTATCAGGTCTTCATGTAAAGAAAGTTGTTGGCCAGGTGGAGCATATGGGGAAAACTTTCCCACTTTCACCTTGCGTCCAAGACCTTCTTTCCTTCTGGAAAATTTGAAAAGTTGTGAATGTCATACTCTGTTTCTAATTTTGTTTTCTCATCAAAATTCACTTGTTCTCCAGCAGGATTTTCAAATTTTAGTTTCTTGAGAAAAGGGTGAAGCTAAAAAGACACAATATTTAATGAATAACCATGTCCCAGGATTAAGGCAGAAACTGTGAATTGGATAAAGTTCCTCCCTGTCTTTAATTCCTGTTATTTGTTTGTTCATTTATTTGTTTATTTTGGTATTGGGGATGGATCCCAGGGGCACTTAACCAATGATCCACATTACCAGCACTTTTTTGAATTTGATTGAGTGACATGGTCTTGAAGAGTTGCTCTGGGCTTTGCTGAGTGGTAAGGCTGGCTTTGAACTCAAGATCCTTTTGTCTCAAACTCCCTAGCCACTGGGGTTAGAGCTAATGTGCCATGATAATCCTTGTTCTATAATGCAACTTTATCACAAGTGTCATAATGTAGAACAAATGATAGCCCATTTGACACTTAATGAATAATGCTTCTAGATTGATAATTTGAGAAGAAGTTGCCCAACTAATCATGTGTAAGTAATTGGTGGGTTTGGGAATAAGACAAATCTTAACTGCCTATTTAAAGTTCCCTGCACCCAGTGAGCTTCAGCCTGAATCTGCAAAATAGGGTGTTGAATACCTCAAGTGGTGTGAAATGTGTTCACTTACATAAAGTGTCCATCATAGCCCTGAGCAGCACTTGCACACTTCAAGAGTGAATTCTTTTCTTAGTAAGAAAGTTATGTGGACAATCTGGATTTTCCTGTTGAATAAATTGGCTGAACAGGACTCATTTGTAACACAACTTGGATGTTGATGCCCAACTCATTCCTTCCTTGCAACTAGCACCTTCCACAAGTCCTGCATTTCCCTCCTGCACAGGGAAACAGGTACATTTCCCTTGCACTTTGGATAAAGGATCCTAATCTACATTCCTTGCTCCCTTGTGGCCATCGTTTAAGAGAGTCCCCTTGTAGTGCTGTTCGTCATGAAGTAGAAGGGATATTACCTGCCATGGGGAAGAGAGGAACCCTTCTTCATTGCCCATTTTTGGGGTTTCTACTTGGTGAAGAAGCATCTCATGAAGGGTGAGGGCCACAGCATACATGGCATTGTATATGTTGTAACTCTCTTTACCCATGGTCACGTCAAAAACATGCTCAGGCAACCATTCCAAGGAGGCATTTAGTGGACAGTTCTCCAAAGTTTTACAGTATATTTTAGAAAAGGAACAACCAAAACAGAATTCCCACAACCTAGCAAGGGAAATGTCTTCTAGGTATTTGGAAGGGTTAACAGTCTTGATGAAATCTGTGAACCCAGGAATGTCCCCGTGGTGGTGTGAAAACATGAGAGTCCCATGGGATGAGTCTAACATGAAATGTTTCATCTTGCTGATGTCTTGCCATTGTGAGTTTGTGAACCAGACTTTCCATGTCATTAAAATTTGCCATATAGTAAACATCAAGTCTTTTAATATATAAGAGCCACCATAAATAATAATCACATTTGCTGATGATTCAATGATCAAGTGAAGATTGAAGTCAGCCCCATGAGTGATCATTTTCACAAAGGCTGCACAGACTCCATTCTTTGCCATCTCCTGTCTCAAGTCTGAGAGAATCTGAATACCTTTCTTGTCTTCCAAGATGAGTAGCCCCACCCAGGTCCAGTGGAAATGAAGCAGCAAGGAGACCATGCCAAGGGCCAGAGATGTGTTCCTGGGAGCCATCTGATAGAGAGAAGGAAACTGGCCAGGGTCACTCAGTGTGGGATCAAAAGGCCCAAAGGTGAGCTGAAGGGAAAGGAACATTTGGAAGCAGTATGAAGAAAAGGATGGTCATACAGCACAGTCCCAGTTCTGAATGGAACATTATATGAAGCCATAGGTGGAAGAGGTATCAAGGAAATTTGGTCAACTCATTTTCATAGCCATCTGTCATCCTGAGAGCTTTCTGGAAAATTACTGACCAGCCTCAGATTTCCAACTCACATCTTGGTCTGCCCTAGTTTCCCCTGCTCTTTATTCCAGAAAAAGAAAGTATGAATACTTTGCCCAGTCCTCCAGACATAAACTTTTATATTAAATACTTTGAAAATTGTTGAAATCTTGTTTCCTCCCTTAACACTATACAGGTCCTCAAGAATTGCACCAGAGAACAATGGTTTATTCTCTTCCCTTCCCAACCATTTTTACCTGGGGGAATTTGTAGAGTTCAAGGAGTGGCCCGATCTGGGAAGTTGTTTTCCGTGATGTTCCTATAAGTACTGCTACATATTTACTTTCTCTTCTACAGGTGTAATTAGGAAACACTTTTTCCAGCCCCAACATCCAAAAGAAGGAAGTCTTCAACATGTTCAATTCATTCTCTGAAATATTATAGAGATCAAATACCAGAGACATGCTGTTAGAATATGGGCTTTCTTGTTGATCTCCTCAATGGCAAAAACCAGTGCCAACACCAACTGGTAATTCTTCCCATTTAACCTGCATAGAAGGAATAGGAATACTTAGGGGTGAGTGAGACCTGATTATCTTCCAATTCAATGGAATTATTTATGAACTGAATGCCTGTGTGTCCACAAAATTCATATGTTGAAGTCCCGTGTCTAATGGGGCTGAATTAGATCTGAGTCCTTATGCAATTAGTTAAGATTAGGTGAGGCCATTAATTGGACCTATCCTGAATGCAATTAGGGTCCTTACCTAGACAGAGAGAGTGACCTCATTTTATCTCTCTGCCATGTCTTTAAAGACTAAAAGAAGTGCTTCCATGATATATAAACAGGCCTTTGAAAGACACCAGATCTTCTGATTCCTTTATATGGGTCTTGCTGGATTGGATAAGTGTGAAATATGATATATTTGTGGTCAGTCTGCCTCTCCCATTCCTGGAATAAGGGTTAAAAGCAGTTGAAGGTAGGACAATGTCTTAATGTTGAACATCCATCACTTCAGCCTATCTGGGAACAGTTGCTTCTTGAATGACAAGAATTTGTAGTTTGGGCAAATCACACAGCTTTATTCCCAATGGGTCTTGCTAAATTCCAATCACATAGAGGAAGAAAATTACATTTACTAATAAAAGTATAATTTTGAGGAAGATTGTGTTTTTCTAATGTGTCTTTGACTCTCTAACCAAACTGCCTATTCATATTAAAACATTATGAAACACCTCATACAACATAACATTATTATCTTATATTAGACAGAGTCATGGGGGAACATAATGATAGTAGAAGTGTATTAGTTAATAAAGAGCCAGGATGCCTGTGAATTTAGAACATTGCAGCAGACAATACTGGACATAAAGTCACTTATGCTTCTGCTTCATCAGAACCTCAGGATTAGACAAAATCAACAACCAAGAAACCAGGATGAACAGTATAACATTAGTGAAGCAGGAATCATGAAAACATAGGAACTTTTGGGAAAAGCTTGAAGGAGTGTCAGATCTGCATTTGTTTCATACATTGGTAGTGGGATTGTAAACTGGTACAGCCAATCTGGAAAGCAGTATAGAGATACCTTAGAGCACTTGGAATGGAAACACCATTTGACCAGCTATCCAACTCCTTGGCCTATATCTAAAGGACTTAAAACAGGCATTCTGAAGTGACACAACTTCATCAATATTTATACCAGCTCAATTCACAATAACTAGATTGTGGAACCAAACTAGATGCCATTCAATAGATAAATGGGAAAAAAAAAAAAAAAAAAAAAAAAAGCTGTGGTATATATACACAATGGCATATTACTCATCCATGAAAAAGAATAAAATTATGGCATTTGCAGAAAATGGATGCAGTTGGAGAATATCATGGTAAGTGAGTTAAGTCAATCCCCACAAACCAAAAACCAAATGTTTTTTCTGATAAGTTGATGATGGTACATAATGGGGGTGGGGGAGTCACGGAAGAATGGAGGAATATCGAATTATGTACAGGAAATGAGGGGTTGGGAGGTGCAGGGGTTAGGAGTAAAAAGAATATTAGACAATTGGCTTTGTAAGAATTTTAAAAGTTTATCATCATTTTCTTTTAAAATGTGAAAATAATGTCAATATGATTAACCACAGCAGTTCCTAATACAAATTTCCCCCATTAATGCAAACTTGCATACAAATACTCCCCCAGACCATTTGACTCTTTGCCTGCCACTCCTCCTATTGCTTCCACCACATTCTAGTATTTTCTCTGTTTCCTCTCTCTTATTCTTCCCCTTCTTTTTGATCTTTGATTTAAGGATAAAAATCTTGAAATGATACATAAGTTCAGAAATATGACTTCTTTGATGAGTTGAACATCTATGCTTTTATAAATGGACCATCTGATTCCTAATAATGCATAGTGTACTTGTCTAATTTATCTGATATTAATTAGGCTGTGCTGGATTTTTATTGATTGGTGTTTACCTAGTGTATTGTTGTATTTTCATTTATATACTATAAATATTTTCATTTTAATTGGGCACAGTATTTTTACAAGATTATTAGGCTCAGTGTCTCATTTCAACATGGGTAGGCAATGTGAATTTTTTTTTTTACTTTGATAAAATCCATTCTGAGTGGACTGAGATTGGATCTTGTTCAGGGTGTCACTTGCATTTCTGTGAATGATGATGTTGACCATCTTTGTCATATGCTTGTTGGACATTTGTACATCCTCGGTCAAGGAAAATCCTGTCAGGTCATTTGCCCAGTGTGGGGGCCCAATTTCCCCACGTCTTGGGAAAGAAATGGAAACCCAGTTAAAGAAGTCATTTAGAACTCACTAAGCCATTATCAGTAAAGACTCTTTCACAATATGTAATAGTTCAATTTCCAAAAATATACACCTAAGAAGAATTTTAAGAGGTGCCAAAGAGAAACTTTAAATTACACTAATAGGGAAAACCTTCCAAAAAAAAAACAGATTTCAATAGAAACTCTACAGGCCAGGATGGCATGGAATGATGTATTTCATGCCCAGAAATAAAATCCTGCCAACCTAGTTTCCTACCCCAGCAGAGGCATCCTCATTTCAGAATTGAGTTAGAAGTGAAGACTTTCTATGACAAAGAGAAAATGAGGAAATTCATAACCACAAAATAAGCATTATGATACATAGTTAAGGTAATCATCACCCAGAAAAAGAAGAAAGAAAACAATCATGAGAGAATACAAATAAAAATTCTCACTTGGATAATAGGTAAATGACTGAGATTTAGGAAATAATCCAGCATCATCAATGCGGAGAAGCATAAAATCTCTAAGAAAAATGAGAGAGGAAAAAACAGAACAGTTATAACAATGAGAAGAAAAACCTCAACGTTGCAAGGACAATCAGAAGCTTTCAATACTAATACTGATTGGAAATGGTCTTGGTAATCAGATTAGAGGTTGCAGACTGGCTGAATGAATTAAAGCTGAAATCTATCAATGTGCTGCCTGCAAGAAACTCAGCTGACTGGCAAGAACCCACATACTGAATGGAAAAGGAGAGAAACAGCTATTTCAATAAAACGAAATCAAATCTGAATGCAGCAGTCATAGGTAGAATCACATTTAAGAAAGCCAACATCAAGGAAAAAATCAGTGAGAAGCAAAAAGGAAAGTCAATACTTAAGGATAAAGTGAACATTCTCCAAGTGGATATGACAGTTATAAGTACACAAACAGCAAACATTCAAACACCACTTTGATAAAATAAATACCTCCAGACAAAAAAGAGGAGACTGGTCCTGATACAGCAACAGTGGGTGAATTCAGGACCATACACTCACCAAGAGATACATCATCCACACAAACAATATCAGTAACAAAACCACAGAGTTAAATGGTGCTAGATCAAATAGATTTAACAGGCATCTACAGAATATTTCATTCAAGATGCACAGAATATATAACCTTCATGTTGGTACATGGGTCTTTTCCAAAGAAAGATTCCCATATTAGGCCACAATTCAAGACATAATGAGTTCAAAAACTGAAATAATTTCTTTCATTTTATTAGGTCCTCGAGGAATGAGAGAGAAATCAATAGCAAGAGAAATAACAGAAAATATACAAACACTTCAGGATTGAAAAATCATTTTTTTAAAGCAGGTGTCTTTGAAGAAATGAAGGGGTAAGTTAAAAATTTCTAGAATCCAATGGAAATAGGAAGACAAGGTGCCAGCACCTTAGGGACACAATGAAAACAGTACTGTGAGAGGAGGTTATACCTATGAGTACCTGAATTGAAAAGAGAAATTTCAAATCATTTAATGGTGCATCTTAAATTCTAAGGAAAAGAAGAATAAAACTTAAGTCAAAATCAGGAGTAAGAAAGATAAAACAAAAATCAAGGCAGAAATAAATAGAGTCTAAAATAATCATGCAAAGGATCAAAGAAGCAAATATTTGGTACTTTGAAAAGATAAATTGTCAAACTTTTAGATAAACTAACTAAAAGAAAGAGAGAATATGCAAACAAATGAAAGTGGAGATGAGAAGCTCCCTTTTGTAAGCAGAAACATGGATATGCACAGCAACATTAAGGAGTAGTTTGAAAAATTATGTTAATAAATGGACAAATTTCTGGGCACTTTTGACTTACCAAATTGAATCAAGAGTCCATAAAAGTTTAAATAGATCAATTAAAACTGTTGAGAACTAAGCCATAATAATCCTTGTCTACACAAGTCCAGCCTTGGACAGATTCACTGATAAATATTATAGCATTTATAAAGAAATTCCACCCATGATCCTTGAACTGTTCCTTAATACGTAAATGCAAGCACCTTTCCAAATTTATTCTACAAAGCCAACATTACTCTTTGATCAATATTCAATGGATAAAGACACACACAATGTAAACTGTACACCAATGTCCTTGATGAACACAGACACAATAATCCTTAATAAAACACTTGCATATTGGATTCAAAAGCACATCAAAAAGACAGTACACCATAATCATGTTGTTTCCATTCCAGGGATGCAAGTGTGGTTCATCATATGCAAATGAATTTACAGCATCCAAGTAGAATCAAGAACAAATATCACATGATAATCTTAAAAGATGAAGAGAGACTTTGGTAAAATTCAGTATTTCTTCGTGATAAAATTCCTGAAATATTCAGGGTTACAAGGATGAAACCTCATCACATTAAAAGGTACACATGAGAAACTCACAGCTGAATCAGTTTGAAAGTAGAAACACTGAAATCTTTCCTGTGAGATGAGGAACAATATATGGTCATCCACTCTCATCACTCTTAGGAAATATACTAATTATAATTTTAACCAGAAATGCTAGGGAAGAGAAAGAAATAAAAAGGATACAAATAGGAAAAGAGAAGGTCAAATCATCCTTATTTGAAGATGATATGGTGCTATACTTGGAAAACCACAGCCTTCCCACCAAAGACACTACCTGATTACAAATTATGATACAAGGATATGATAACACAGCAGGATCTTGTTTGTATAAAACTGAGCATGGAAACTGAACAAAGAGAATAAAGGGCCCAGACACACCCCTTGCATTTTGCAGCTGATTCTCATAAAGGTGACAAAACATACATTGGAGAAAGGACAGCTTCTTCAATAAAGGGCTCTGGGAAAACTGGATATCCCAATGCAAAACATTGGTACTTGACCCCTATATTTCACAAAAGACAAAATTCCACT
>JAJEJO010040216.1:1005-31140 GCA_020662805.1 Glaucomys volans | reverse complement strand
CCTCTTCTACACCAGAGCTGTTCCAGTCAAAGCTTTCTCCCTTGGTGATGTCTACTAGGTCTCAAGGAATGAAAGAAGAGAAGGGATGTTCAGGGGTTGCATGTCCATCTGCACCCTCCAGGCTCTGTACTTGTCCTATGCATAGCAGGCCACGTTCCCCATCCAGCTTCTTAGTGTCTCACTCAAATTCTCCCCTTATTAATTCACTTTTTTTTTCATCTCCATATACTTCCCTCACCTTCTATGGCCCCTCTAGTGACAGGTTCAGAGGAGACCCACAGCCCATGCTAGTCTCCTAGCTGACAAGAACCAAAAGTGCCTTTTTTTTTTCAGCTTTTAAAAATTTTTTTATTTTTCCCCTTTTACACAAAACAAAGTAGAAGAAATAATACAGGATTAAAACTGCTAAAGTAGTTAGTTGGTAGAACATGTATTCACAAAAAAATCCAGATAGGGAAACAGGCTTATTTACAATGAGGAAACACATGTAAACTTAAGGTAGTTGTCATATGAAACATTAATAAAGAAAAAGAATCAAACATACACTACTGGGTGCCACTGTTTACAGCAATATTGAAGGGAGAAAACATCACTTAGGAACAGATATACCACAAGGTACAGGTTTTACAGTGTCGGTGCAATAAATTCACAAAACTACATTACGGCTAGTTAATCAGTTTAAGAATTGTTCCCAAACATGTCACATTTTTGGCCCTCAAAGGTTTATTCCTACAGATTTCACCTACTTTAAATTTCTACCTACTGAGAAGAAAAGACTGATAAGCTTTCCAAAGAGTCACAAACCCATGTAGACCAGAGGCCAGCTACCACTACGTGTCTGCTCTCACCAACAGCTCTTGAATTGTTCAAAGAAATATTGAGGGGAAAAAGTCATCAGTGTAGTCACCATCCTCAACACCAAACTGAAGGGGACCAAGTAACGCCACAACCAAAGAATGGGAATTTTGAGGCTTACCCTTGAAGGCTGGCTTTCTCTGGTCTTAAAAATTAGATTTTCTTCTCTACCGTAATGAATTTTGACTAAACATAGGAAAACTTTTGTTTTTGTTTAGCTAGTCATGGATTAAAGGTCACGAACACAAGTTTTAACTTACTCTGTACTTTAAATCAGCTGAAAACATGAAATGCTAAGTATGCTAAAAATCTTAAAAACAATCTTTTGGAAGTCTGCTGTTAAAAAGACTGAAGGGTTTTTCTAACTTGAAATAGCGCAGGGAACTGGAGCTCTAAGCCTGTCAGACTCCCTGTGGAACAAAGAATCAATGTTTCCTAGAAATGGCTTCAGTTTTGCATAAGGGAGAAAACTAAACAAACTAAGGCATGGAATTAGCTTCATTTTATTCTATGGGTTTCTTCTCCCATGGTGAAAAACAAAAAAAGAAAGAAACAAACAAAAACAGCACAAGGAACAAATCTTAATTGGTCTCCTCCTCAGAAGTAGTAAACTTGGTCTCTATATTCATGAAGCCAGTTTTTTAAGCAGACTGTAGATCCAGCTTCTTATAGCCACAGACCACTACCTTGCACCTAACTAAAACAAATGTCAACACTGTTAATCACACTAAAAAGTAAAATTCACCACTGTTATTTTAAAGGAAGTTGTCAAAAGTAAAAAATTCAATTAACCCTGGGTGAGAAAAATCAAGACAAGCCATACTCATTAATGAGTTGTCCATTTAAGGCCAACTGATGAAGATGTGCCCAGCTACACCTGACTCAAAGACACTATGCACAAAGCCTTACCCGGCAAGTGTGAGTTTCTATTAACTAAGGGCAGAGTGAGGCAGAGCAAGAGCTACTTCTGTAACATTTTAGTATCCCCACAGCATAGTAGGAACTGTTCCCAGGGGATGATGCCTACTCCATTAACACAGGAATAAAGCGGATGCATTATTCATTTTTCTTTTCTTTTTGTTTGAGAAGTTTGTTTATCTCCCTTTTGGCCATTCCAATGTACTTCAAAATGATTGCATGTTGGTTCAGTCCAGGAAGTAACAGTAACAATAAGAAAGTCACTATCAGGTGAGAAATAGGTTGTGGACTTGCTGTCCAATCCAAGCAACCATAACAAGAGAAATGATCATGGTCATGAAGTACATTTTAGGCTTTTCTTCCAGCCCACGGCTCTGCATCTAGTCTTCACTAGATTGCTGCAAATTTCATGGAATCTTTGCTGTTGTTCAGTGGGCCATTTATTGGAGCCAAAAATTCTCGGTGCTAGAATGGGAACAAGGTAGTCAGCCAAACACAAATACATAACAAAACAGGAAACACCAGAGAGAACAGATGGATCCAGATAATAGATAATCAGAAACAGCAAAGAAACCACACCCATGATAGCAGGTGGAAACCAGGCTCTTTCCCATCGGAGAACTTTATCGGCCATCAGCATCACTTCTCCCCATCCTTGTAGCTGCTCTTCCAGATTCGCAGTCTCTGCAGCCAGCAGGTTGATGCTGCGATTATCTCCCTCCGCCATCGTCCCTGAGATGCAGTCTCAATTAACACCAAGCACCCTCAAAGACTACCTTCCCCAGACACCCGCACCAAGACTGAAGCCCATAAGTGACTTTTTTTTTTAAGGGCCTTAAGGCCCCAGAGAAAGTCATTTATGTCACGGGGGAGAGAAGTACATGATATTAGAGCTGCTTCCCCCTCCACACAGGTGAGACATCAATCAATGACGGCAAAGGGAGATGTAAAAAGGGTATGAACTGAGATTCATAAGACTGGCACCAGGACACTTGCTCTTTAGGATGAACCCCACCATTGTGGAGTTGCTGGAACTTTCTGATGAGTTTTGGATCCACCAGAACAGAGAACTTTTGTTTCACCCTTCTTAGGTGTAGCCTCAGGAAACTGAGAGAAGGGCCTTGGAACATCCTGAAGTACAGACCAACTCAGGACAATAACCTAACAGAGCTGAGAATGGTGTTCTTGGAAGTAGACCTGACAGAGGCCAATGCATGCTAGGTGGCACAGGGAGCCTCTGGTATTGTCCTTTTCCCTGATGGACACAGAGGTAGATGGAGAGAGCTGAAGTTGGAAGAGGGTTCATGATTGGGATGAAGAGGAAGTAATGTGAATCTACCAGCTAACTGCAAACCATGGTGGAGATGAAGATGGAGAAAGGGATCTGGGCACAGAAAACACATGTCCAAGCCCAGAGGGAGGAAGTCAGCGGATGCAGAGGCTAGCCCATGCACAGGCAGAGGCTAGCTCAGATGCACAGGCATCCCTCTCCCAGGGTTAGGACACTGACAGCCCCTAAAGACTCAGGCCTCCCCAGGGAGAAGGCAAAGAAGAGGGAGCATTCCAAATGAGCAAGGCAACCAGATGATGGTGATTATGTTTTAGACCAGAAGGAACAGAATTATGTTATCTTGGCAAGAGCTTAATTTTTGCCTTAAAGATGTAAAGAATCCCTCCCTCCTTTTTGTTTCATATTCAACTGAAATACTGATTTCATACCTGTGATGACCTCACTTTAATTTTTATCTTATTGGTTTAAATATGTTTTAAATAATTTTTTAGATATTGATAGATCTTTATTTTATTCATTTATTTATATGTGGTGCTGAGAATCGAACCCAGTGCCTCACACATGCTAGGCAAGTGCTCCACCACTGAGCCACAACTCTAGTCCCGGTTTAAATATTTTTACCCATTTAAACTCTTGTTTTATCCGTTTTGCTCAGTTTATTGTTTTATTGGTCACTAGATTATTTCCTTTTAAAAACTTTTCTACCTTTCTCATGATGTTCTTTTCTATTTTATTATTGATTTATCTTTATTTTACCTTCCCTCTTATTAAAATCTCATCTACTTATTTTTAAGTTATATGAATTTCAGTGAGCAGTAGACAATATAAAGATCTGCAAGGCAATTTGTTCAACCCTCCAGTTCAACACAGTTAAAAAGAATACAGTGTAAAAATATTCAAAGTGAAAGATAAGCCAGACAATTCAATAGAGTGAACTAGCAAATCAAATAGTCTGACCCTCTATCTTTCTATACCCAAACTTAAATGTCCAATATAAATTTAATGTACAACAGTAACATCTATTATTTGAAAGTATTAATATTGTGATATGTAATGTACTTTATAAAAAGTATTTGTTAAGATTTAAATTTTATACATTGGAGTTTTTTTTACTTTATTTGCAAATCTATGAGGTCATAGTCAGCTGGCAATCAGTCTTAATAAGCTTGTTACTGAGAACAACCTCATATGGTAAACAGTTTACAATTTTAAGTGAATAAACCCAGTTTTCTACAGCATACATTCCAACAGCTATTATCAAACATTCATTTTATAACATTTCTCAGAACTATTAATAAAAGCTTCATATATTAAAGGGAAGTTCTTTGCTCTCCTTAGTAAACAGACTTAGACGAAGCTGCAAGCTTCTGATAAGAAGCAATCACAACTTATCTTGCATTGTATGGCAAATCATATTGTAAATATTTGCTCACCATCTGCCTTACCTGTCTAAATAAAGACTAATTGTTAATCCGTTGCTTTCAAAGCTTTTAATTCACAAAAACACTTATACAGCAGCTTCCCAAAGTTTTCTACAAGTTCCTGTTTCATTTTCATTTTCATTTTAAACAAGGCTGAATCAAAGACTTTGGTGTGTATAATGACTTATTTCCGTATTTCCACATATGCAGTCTTAAAACAGTTTAGCAACACAATATTAATTTCACTGGATATCTTTAAATCGAAAAGTAGACTATACAAGATTGTGTATATTTTACCCTGTCTCTGTTATTAAATGCATGTAATGTTATGGTTATGAATAACTAAATATGAATATTGTGTCCTTGAGAACCAGGAATTTGGGTTTAACAAAATGAAAAGAGGAAAAATCCTGGAGTCTTGGATTTGATCCAGTGTATCTGTGAATACATGAGGTATTTTATCTTCCTATGTATAGACTATACCAAAAGTTTAAGGGAAATATGAAGTTCTAAAATTTCAGAAGTACAAGTATTACAAATCTATAAAACATATCCTTTAAAAGTTTCAGTATGTAAATGTATTTTGTAGTTACTCAGTTTGAGAGTTTGGAATAATGTATTTGCCATCTGCAATTGGAGGGGCCCTGAAGAGAAAACAAAGTATCTGGGTGGAATCAGTCCTCTAGATCCAGTTGCCAGTGTACCAGGAATAAAGAGAACAGAGGGTCACGTTAGGCTTCACGGTGAGCATGTAGTCCCCAAACCAATACTATGAGAAACCACCTGTCAGAGAGGCTGAGTTCTCTGGCAGATAAATTGTCAGGGAAAAAAAAAGAGACAGAAGGGAAATCTGTGGATTTTGAGACCTAAGGGGAAAAAAATTAACTTCAAAATAGGCAAATGGCTTGGGATGCACACTTGAGTGATTTCAAGGACAGACAAGGAAGTGATTACTATAAAATTGGAATCATAGGTACTAATGGTGGGATGGAGAGGGCTGTCATTGAATGAGGCACATCAGGGGTACCTTGGGTGACTGGAAAGTTTTCTACTCAATCCTCATATTGTAACTATGAGGATATTAATCTTATTGTAATTCATTAAGTGATGCATCGGTTTTATGTGGTTTATGTCTTTATTAGCTTTTGATATATAAAAGAATAATAAATATTACAATTTTAAAACAAACAAACCCATGTATAACACCTGCCTTATATGTTTCATTCTCATCTATTTTTAACTCATCTTTTTAGTTTTGGGTTTTTCTTTTTTTAATTTACACCTTAATGGTCAAACTTAATATGGTCAAATTTATTCTCTTCAGTTTAGAGTTCTACGTCTCGACAAATGCCCAGTGTTGTATAGCCATGGCCTGAATCAAGGTACAGGACCTTTCCATCACCCCAAAATTCCCTGTGCTTCACTTCATATTCAGTTTTTCCTCCCGTCAGTCCCTTTGATCCTTCTATTCTTATACTTTGCCTTTTCCAGATTGTTCTACAAAGGAAATAACACAGTGGATAGCCTTTTCAATTTGACTTCTTTCACTAGCATTAATGCATTTGAGATTCATCTATGTGTTATATGTATCAAAATTCACCCCTTTTAATTGTTGAATAGTAATTTATCCTCCTATTGATGAGAATGTGTATCTATTCGTTAGTTGTTATGGTTTGGATATGAAGTGTCCCCCCAAAGTGCCTGTGTTAATGCACGAATGCTCAGAGGTAAAATGATTGGACTATGAGAGTTGTAACCTTATCAGTCCATCCTAGCTTGAATGGACTGACCAAAGGCAGGTGGGGAGGGGCTGGAGGAGGTGGGTCACTGACGGCAAACCCTGGAAGGGTTCACCTTCCTTGTGGCTCCTTCCCTTGGTCTGCTTCCTGACCCCCCCATGAGTTAAGTAGCTTTCCTCCACAGGGCCCCTTTCCCCATGATGTGTGGCCTCACCTTAGGCCCAGAATAATGGAGTTGGCCATCTATGGATTAAGACTTCTTAAACCATGAGCCCCAAATAAACTTTTCTTCCTCTAAATTGTTCTTTTGGTGTATTTTGATCACAGAAATACAAAAGCTAACTAAAACAACAGTTGAAAGACTTTGGCTCCTTTCCAGTTTTGGGCAATTAGTAATAAAGCTGCTGTAAATATTCATATAAAGGTTTTCATGTGAACATATTTTCACTTATTTTGAGAAAATTTGAGTATTTTTTTAAAAACTGTTGAATTAAATTTGTGTCTTTTAGCTTACCAAGTGAAATATAGAAAGTGCAGACATAAAGAGGACAGCAATTAGAAAAGTTTATCCCCTACAGAAGGGAAGTTAATCAATCTTCCCTTTCACTTGTCTTGTGGCAAATTATTTAAACTTTTCATAAGTGACCTCTGGTTTTCTTTAGGATAAAACTCCTTGCCTTGTTTCTTTTAGAAATAGATAATTATAAGACACATATGTTAAAATTTAGCCTTGTATATAAATTATATGTCTAATTAACTATTAAGGAATTTCTAGAAAGTAGACCCCATGGATAACTGCTTTAAGTAAACACAACACTGAGGTGGTTATTTTGTCTTTTTTAAATAAGGGTATAAATGGGAGAGCATTTAGAAGGATTTTACCTTGAAAATATTATAAATATAAATATGAAACCACATGAGTGTGAGAATCCTATCTGGTCAGATATATACATATTCTATCAGTTGTTTTCTTACATTTACCCAAAACCAAATCACAGAGCTATGTCCAATATAGGCCCAGAAACGTCTTTAGCTGGGCAGGTGTGTACTTGTCTAAATGCAAGGGTTTCACATAAGTACAGTTATCTCATACTAGACAAAGGTGCCAAAAACATACAATGGAGAAAAGATAGCCTCTTCAACAAATGGTGCTGGCAAAACTGAAAATCCATGTGCAATAAGATGAAATTAAATTCCTATCTCTCACCCTGTACAAAACTCAACCCAAAATGGATCAAGGATCTAGGAATTAAACCTGAGACTCTTCGCCAAATAGAAGAAATAGTAGACCCAAATCTTCTTCATATTGGCTTAGGACCAGACTTCTCAACATGACCACCAGAGCGCAAGAAATAAAAGGAAGAATCAATAAATGGGACAGATTCAAACTAAAAAGCTTTTTCTCAGCAAAAGAAACAATCAATAATATGAAAAGAGAGCCTACAAAGTGGGAAAAAAACCTTTCCACACACACTTCAGACAGAGCACTGATCTCCAAAATTTATAAAGAACTTAAAAAACTTTACACCAAAAATACAAAGAGCCCAATCAATAAATGGGCTAAGGAACTGGGCAGACACTTCACAGAAGATGATGTACAAGTGATCAACAAACATATGAAAAAGTGCTCATCATCTCTAGTAATTAGAGAAATGCAAATTAAAACCACCCTAAGATTTCATCTCACTCCAATTAGAATGACTTTAATCAGGAATACTAGCAATAATAAGTGTTGGTGTCAATGTATGAGGCATACTCATACATTGCTGGTGGAGTTGCAAATTGGTGCAGCCACTCTGGAAAGCAGTATGGACATTCTTCAAAAAACTTAGAGTAGACCCACCATTTGACCCTGCTATCCTACTCCTTGGTTTATACCCAAAGGTCTTAAAATCAGCAAAGTATAGGGATGCAGCCACAGCTATATTCATAGCTGTTTAATTCACAATAGCTAGATTATGGAACGAACCTAGATGCCCTTCAATGGATGAATGGATAAAGAAACTGTGGTATATATACACAATGGAATATTGCTCAGCCATAAAGAAGAATAAAATTATGCCATTTGCTGGTAAATGGGTGGAGATTGAGAATGCCATGCTAAGTGAAATAAGCCAAGCCCAAAAAACCAAAGGCCGAATGTTTTCTCTGCAGTGGATGCTGATACATAACAGGGAGGGAGGGGTTATGGGGGGGGATAAGAAAAGAATGGAGGAAGTATGGATGGTGTAGAGGAAAATGGGACAGGAGGGGGTGGGGGAAGGAAAGATAGTAGACTGAGACAGTAATACCCTAGTATATGTAAGATTATATGAATTGTATGAATCTACATTGTGAAAAAAAAGATACACTCCCTGCTGTATAATTATAAAAATAAGTTGGTCTATCTAAGTCAATTAAAGCAATCATGATGCTTCCTTTTGATGGTAATGGATCTGTGAGGTGGGCATGCGAACCATTCTGTCCAGTGAGATATAGGGAGAAGTCTGGGATTTCTGGGTCGAACTTTCCTTCTTGATAAGAGAGATGCAGAAGAAAAAAGTCTTGCTTTTCTGGCCACTCTTTTCCTTATTTATTGGTTGTTATTATGTGAGGCCATAATACATCGAACTATTCCAACTACCATGTGACCCTGAAGAAAAGGCTAAGACAATTGTAAAGACGTTGACTTAATAACCTGACATTGTTGAGCCACTAATCTAACTTGGAAACTCTTACCCTTAGACTTCTTATTGAGCAAAAGACTTAAATGTTGTTAGTTTAGTCAACCATTAGCTGGATATCCTGTTACTGGTAGCTGAAGGCTTTCTAGTTGTAAATGAAAAGCTCCAAATTGTATATCACTTAGAACATGTAACTTGCTTCCAAGAATCCTGGCTCTTAGAAAATAAATGTAATGTCTAGTCACAAAGTGGGAAAAAGCAACATAAACAAAGATGTGTGTGTTGGTGATTTTAATTTTAGAAAAATCATATTTGAGCTTCCACACTCATGTAATAAAAGCTATCTTCTTTTTATCTTGATTCATATTGTTCCCACCCAATTGTACCCAGATGTTTTCAGTGTCTGGTTCCAATTATGCAATATGCTATTTATGGTAAATTAAATAGGACAAGGCCTGTAAAAACCTAGAAAAGAGCTATATGTAGTAGATGTTCAGTACATTAAAGATATTATCATATATTCTTTGTGCTTCATTTCCTTCATTTTGACTTGGTAGATCAAATTCCATGATCAATAATAATGTCACTAAAGCCCCACCTTGAGACAAACTGAATTAAGAAAATAACATCTGCATATCCTGATCCTGTCTTGGAGGATTAATAATTTCATTCAATATTGAAGAAGTTAATCTCTGAGAAAAGTCCAGGGAAACTTCATTATATTCTAATTAGGGGCCCATGTTATAAATTAGTAGTAGGTAACATCTCACACCAATGGGTGGCCACATCTCCCTCTAGAGATAGCCTGCATTTCCCTTGACTGGGTATTCCTTGCTTTATCCCAAGGGCATCCTTTAAGATTGTCCCTGTCTTCCCTTGAACGTACATCTATTTTCTTAAATAAACTTCAGTCTACACCTTTGAAAAAACATAAATTAGTAATAGGATTTTTGTATAATTCTAATTGAAGATGAGTGTTTTCCACAATGTTAAAACCAGGCATCTCCCTCTAATTCTTATCTTCAAACAAATCTGAATCTGCACCTTAGCCAAACTGTCCATAGACTAAGATGGAACAAGGGGTTGTCAACTCCATTTTAAAAAGGGGAGGGGCTGCATTACCTGATGATCTAATGCTCTTCTAAAAATACATGGGAAGAGAGAATTTCCCAATCTTTCATACTAATGGAGTATTAACAGACTGAAATCAATCCTGTTGGTCCCTCCTTAGGTAAACATGGATCTTTTCCTTATGATTCCAGGTTGAATAAGGACTGTTAAGAAGAAACCACCATCCCATCATAAAACTTGGCAAGGGTACCTGTAAAACAACTTCCAAAGAATATACTGCTCTGTGTCACACAAGTAAGTCCTATTTGGCACTGGTTTTACAGAGCAACATAGAACACTTAATCATTGTTTAATGAGCAATGACCATGAAAATGCATATTAGCACAGCTAGTCAATTATACTGAAATGCTGAGATGCTCTACTGGTGGCAACCGTTGCCTAGAATGGTGCCTAAATTACATATTTTTAGAATGAATTTTTTAAAGGAAAGGAACCAGGAGAGTACATTGTTGTGTCTTTAAGAAATAGATTAAGGTGAAGGAGGTTAAAATATAAGAGATTAAGACAGGCAAGAGGAAAGTTGGCACAGCACCAGTGGGACATGGTGAGGGAACCAGAGGAAGTAGGGAAGACAATCAGAGGACAGGGAGTCTGACTCCTTTGAAAGAGCAGCAGAGGCAGGGAGGCCTTGAACTGCTTGCAGTTCTAGGAAAGTTTCAGCAAGTCTGCTGAGGAGTCCTCAAGCCAAAATCAGAAATTCTGTTTTCCAGCTCTTAGTCCTAGGGGTGTAGAGCACTTGCTTAGCACATACAAAGTCCTGGTTTAATTTCCAGCACAGGAAAAAAAAAGGAATAAAAGTCCATGTCTTAGTATCGTTCCCCATTTTGCCATCAGCTGAACAGTCTTTGGAAAGCATGGCCTAGTGTTAATGCTACTGTGAATTTCAGACTGTTATAGCTGGGACGCCCACTTAATAATGTTATTGCAATGGAAAATCAGAGAGGAGGATTTTGAAAGCCAGCACACAGCTGCACACCTTCTTTAAAAGGCAGCTTATGAAAGTCTAGATCAATGATTACATATAACTTGTAGAATTACTAGTACTGCCTTACATTTGTTTCAAGATTTACAGCTTGCCAAATGCTTTCATTTATCTCCTCTCCTTTGAAATAGTCAGAATAGTCCTATTCTTATTATCAGGATGGGAATCCTGAAGCTCCCTGGAACACCTGCCCATGCAGAGTGTAGTGAGCCAAGCACTCAACCATCTCACTCTTAGTCCAGGGCTTAGTCCACTGTATGTCAGCTCTAATGAACGCCAGTGCTCCTGAAATGTTTGTGATGTCCTTTATGAGCTTTCATCTTAGGTTACTTGCTTAACAGACTGTTCCAGAAAGAAAATATACTCCAAAGAAGCCTCCTCCTGTTTGTCCTGTCACTAGATGTAGCATTCATAGGATGAAGGTAGAGTCTTCTCTGCCAGAGAAACCCATGGAGATGGGTCTCAAGACCTCCTGTCAGGCTGGGGATATAGCTCAGTTGGTGGAGTGCTTGCCTTGCAAGCACAAGGCCATGGGTTCAATCCCCAGCACCACACACACACACACAAAATCTCCTGTCTACCTGGAAACTCCTTCTGCAGTGGGGGGTGTCTGTGGGTTGGAGTCTCTTATTGCCAGAGCAGCCTCCTGTGGCTTCAGGATGGAGGAGGAGAGTCCTCTGGGCTGAGAGATGCTCATTTTAAATAGAGAGAAGTTCTGTGGAAAGATGCAGGTTCTGTAGGGAAAACCCTCCCAGAGTCAATGTGCTTTCCTCAAGCTTATTTATGTGGGACTAGCCCAGCAGAGATTTTTCTTTAACATTAAGGGAGATTTCCTTCTTTAGAAAAGAAAAGAACTCCCCAAAAGTTAAACAAGTATTACCCAGGCCTCAGGAAATATCCAACTCACAGTTTCGTTCCATAAATTGATTCAGCTCAAGAAGACAAAAATGCAGACTTTGGGTAAAGTTTCAGTGTTTCACCTAAAGTCAAAGAGACCAGGTCAAGGTAGCCCAATAAAAGAGCTATGGAAAGTGAGATGAAAATAAACATGATACCTTCAAGTACTGAGGACACAGCACACCCATTTTTGATTGCTGTTTATATGGAAGCCATCTGAAAGCATTAACATTTTCATTAGTTTTCAGAAAAAGATACTGAAGAGCAAAGACCTTTAAACTATGAAAGTGTCTCTGAGGGGAATAAAAGGTGAAACATTTCCATTTCAATGGTACTCTTCTCCCTCCAACCTCCTTTAGAGTAGGCTAGAAACAAATGCATATTAGATCCCTTTGGGCTTGCTTCCAGCAAGTGAAAACTGTTCTGGGTGGAATGGCGCCCCATTAAACATTGGACCTGACTTTTAGTTTATACTTAAGAATCATTTGCTCAGGGATAGGAAATTGCTTTTGTTTCTTAGAACCAAATTCCCTGGGTAGCCTAAAGGAAATAGCAGGATGGTGGGCTGAAAAACTATCTTGAAATTCTAGTCCTGAGAACACCACCAAGTAGGTCTTATTGGGTGGGTTACCTAACCACTCACAACCTCTGTTTCTTTATTTATACAATAAAAAGGTGCTAATGGTGCAAAACCTTTGTTGTTCTTCCAGTTGACCTGGGGAAACTCAAAAGAATACAGACACCTGGGACTTCTTACAGACCTACTGCATCAGTCTTAGAATGTAGATTTTTAAGATCCCCTTGGTGATTTGAACGCCATATTCCACAGATGTCGTCTTATTATTCTACCTATTAATCAGGCAAAAATTACCAGCTGAATTCCATAGATCAGTACTTTAGGAGTAACTAGACAAGATCTCTGAAATCCCTACCAACTCTAAAATTCTATGATGGGGAGGGGGACAGAAGAGGAGGTCAGGGAGGGATCATTCTCCTGGGGTTGTCCTGTAGTCAGACACCTGGGAGCTTCTTAGAATCTTGGACCCCACTCTAGAAACCTACTGAACTAGCACCTGTATTTTTAACAAGAACCCCAGCTAGTTCATTAAACACATCAAAGATAGAGTCCTTCTCTAATCTACGGGATCAGAAATGAACCTGCTACCTACCTACCAACTGGGCACTTTTCCATCCAAGTCTCTGATTTGACCAAGCCAGGAGCATACCACAAAGGAAACACTCCAGTTCAGGTGTTCTATCCTTCTGGCTGCCATTCTTCTCACAGTACGTGGATTCTGAGCATCTCACTACAAGTCTCTTTCCACATTTGTCTTAAGTCCCTGTGAAGGCAAAAAGGCCAGAGACAAATATGAGAGAAAGCTAGGCTCTGTGTGTGTGTGTGTGTGTGTGTGTGTGTGTGTGTACGTATGTGGTATTATAATTCTACCTATTAATCAGGCAAAAATTACCAGTTGAATTTCTGGGGAAGAGGCTGCCAGTCCTAGAGTCTTGAGAAGAAGGAAATTTTAAATTGTTTGACCACTATTATTGAGCTGGGGTAGAGGGACATAATATATATGTAAAGCAGCCAAAACTTCCTCAGGTAGCTTACTGTCCTTACCCACATCCTGTCTTGAGAATTGATTACCAAATGAAGATGGTTAAAAAGCCTTACCATGATACCTCCATATGGAAAATACTTATTTTTTAGGGGACAGAGAGAAGTACAATTTGTAAAATTCAGATAGAGCACAAAAAAGACAGAATTAGAAGACCAGGAAAAATGGTGAAAAAGAAAAAAAAATCTCCTAAGCCAGAAGAAGATCTATTTTCTCAAGAACAAAATAATCCAGTTTCCTTTTTTATTGAAATACAATCCTTAGAGAGACCTAAGGGCTCCGGGTGTTGCATGGGTGAGCATTCATTATGGGATGCTGTTGGGGTAAACACCAAGCTGTGCCTGGGAAGAATTGTTGGTAGTGAGATAAGAAAGTGATAATGAAGGAAACAGAGACTGGAAAGTGACCACTTCTCTTGTTTCCAATCTTTAGGTGGGGATCAAAGCAGAGTGGGCTTGATTGTGAAGGAAAAGATAGCATAGAGGAAGGGAGGGGTGGGGTTGGGGTGGGGGTAAGAATAATCACAGAATGAGGCAGACATCATTGCCCTGTGTACATGTATGAATGCACAGATGGTGTGACTCTGCTTTGTGTACAACCAGAGAAACAATAGCTGTACTCCATTTGTGTTCAGTGGATCAAAATTACATAAAAAAAGGAGAATGTACTCATAAAACATTTAAAGAAATCCATCTGCACAGTGGGAGTGGGCATGCAGCCTATCTTATATATTCTCCCTGCTTGAAAGCACAGAATGACCTTCCATTTTGGCTCAGCCTGTCACCACTGAGGAGCAGATGAATATTAAAATGTCCCAACCCTCTCAATTGAGTCCTCCAAATTCATTCTTTGGGATCAGTAAAGAGTCCACTGAGGCTTTTGCAGGGGTTGAACAGATGCAGATGAGGGTCTTTCCCTGAACACAAACCCTGCTGCTACTTTGAAGATGTGTCATTTCGACTTTCTCTTCCAAGCTAAAACTGAACTTAGTATGGTATTGTTTTCATAAAATTTGGTTTACTATTCATAGGAATTATTTCTGATTATCCTAGTGTGTTTTGTACTACTATTACAGAATACCACAAATGGGGTAATTTCTAATAAACAGAAATTTGTCACAGTTCTAGAGGCTGAAAAGTCAGAGATCATGGAGCTGACAGATGGCAAGGGCCTTCTTGCTACATCATCCGGTGGGGTTGGGGAGGGGATTCTAGTCTCCCTTTCATAACAAACCCTGAGATACTGGCATTAATCCATCCACTCTGGTCCCCTGACCTAACTGCTGCTTATTATGCTCTACCACCCAACAGGATTGCTTTGAGGATTAAATTTCTGATGCATGCTTTTGGGGGAACACATTCAAAGCATGGCACTGATATAACACAGGAATAATATGTATAAATTGCCTAAGATTTTAAGAAAAATCTGTCACTAAGAAGTATAGACCTTTTGTGCCTCTACATTCATAAATCAAACTCTTGCAATTGGGTTTCCAAATTGCCAGAACTTAGGACTGAGAACAAGAAACACACTCTACCTCCCTCCCACCCACCACAAACTCCCCAAACCACCTCCACATATACTCGTTGCCTAAGGATAGGTGAGAAAATTAGTAATTCATAACATGAATGTCAATTTCTCAGATCGCTATCCTTGGAGACTAAGCAGATGGGAAAGACTGGGAGGGAATCTAGTGCGGAAGAGGATGGCAAAGGGGAGGACTAAGTAAGTTATCTAAGAAAAATGTCATTCCACCTGCAGTGGAGTCCCCCAGGGGCAGACTGAATTGCATGAAATCAACACAATCACTTAAGGACAAGGTCACAGAACAGAGCTCATGGGAGGCATAAAAGAGAGACAGAAGGATTGGAGAACTTCAAGGTTATGCACTACATTTTGCCTAGCATGTCTTTCAATGGCTGACACAGGAAGACCTTTGGATGCATGTGATAGATTGTCATTTCTAGACAAGGCCATTTTTTCCCAAGTGGCACTGAGCACTAGATCTAAGAAATGAGATATGAATGAATGTTATCCAAATTCTGACATGCATGGGATGTAAGCAAACCTTGGTTATAATTCTTGTTATAATTCTCTTCTATAATATCAGGTATCTTTAATGAAGAAAAATGTAAGTTCCATTCAATTTTAAAATAGTGTTAACTTGTGTGTTTGTTCAAACATGAGTATTCACATCACATTGACTTCAGAACACCATGAATTCTTCCCTCCTACCATCTCTCAGACAGATTTACTAATAAGGGATACTGCAATCTTTGATTTAATATTTCCTGAGTCAAGAATGTCACTAGTTCTTGGGACTGACCACTCTACTACTGGGCAGTGTTTGGAAAAAATAAATAAATAGGTAACCCTTCTTATGTTGGATGGAATCATGCTTCTGTTTAACATTTCTTCTTCAGTTCTCATTCTGCTCTCTGGCTCAAATAATTTAAAAAATAATCTAATTTACACTCCATGACACAACCCTTCATATATCTGAAGAGTGTAATAATCAAATCCATATAGAATTGTCTGTTCAGGAAATTGTGAAATTAAACTATCCTTTTTTCATAGGATGAGATGAAGGGACTGATTAAGACATTCACAATTTCTTGTTAAAGTCTAGGCAGGCATTCCCCACAAGTGAACTTTCCTGCTAATTCCATAGTAATATGTGCCATTCTTCCCTTAGGCCAATATCCCATATTAACTTCATTAACTATCAATGTTACAGAATTAACACTGTACTGTCTCTTTCTACATTTGAGTTTCTAGAAGACAATGCCAGAATTGGATGGGAAATTCTGTTTTCATGGTATTACTAAAACCAATGTCTTTTTAAGATCTTGTGATTCTAGTTAAGTCTGAGATTGTTTTCCTTAAAAAGCACACACCCAAGCATGCTTAGCAGTCTTTTCCTTCCTTTAGTGAATTAGATGTTGTGTTGATCATGCCTATCTTTTAAACTAATGATTTTTTGACCATGTTAGCACATTAAAACTATCTGGGGAGCTTTCAAAAATCACGATGCCCAGGCTGTACTTCAGACCATTTAAATCAAAACCTTGAAAGATGAAAGTGAAGCATTAGTACTATTTAAAACTCTGCATATGGTATCAATGTACCTTCAAGGTTGAAAAATCACCTAGAAGCAGGAAATGAATGAAGATCTCTGTGAAGGGAGGTCAATATAAGATACGTGAATTTTTAGCTGGTTGATTTGATGACTGGTTGAATGAAGGTCTGGTTGAGGGGAGAGAAGGTCCAACTCCTGACATAATTTAGAGCCTAGGTCCTAGTTGGAAAGGATATCAACACCCCTGCACTCAGAGCACAGCTAGAGAGACCTACTTATCCATCCCCTGGGCCTGTTGGGAGGTTGCCTTTCTCCCTCAGCCTCTTTATCCCTCTTTGGCCACTGCAAGCACTTTCAATGCCTCTCCACCTGCCTTGAAATGGCATTTCCATGAAACAGGTTTTTCTAATGGTGTCAGGCCAGAGGAAGACAAAAGGAGGTTTGCTGCCACTGCCTCCCTGGTGAACTTTGCCTCACACCAGAGAGACAACTGGTTTACCTACGACTTCAAAGAGCCCTTGAGGTTGGTTTCTTTCAGGGAGCCCCTGATTCACTTCCCACTTGATGTAACAGCAGTGCTTTGCAGAAGCAGGAAGTAGTCAAGGAATGTGCATTGAATGAATAAATTTGTGACAATCATGTCTGCATCCCCACCCAGACAGAAGACTGCATCTAGTTTTTTGTCCAGAAAATCCTTAGCTTCTATCCTGTGGAACACAGGTGACTCTCAGTGAATATTTGATGAACAATGAATGAATAACTAAATAAATACTGCTTTTGTGGCCCACAGAATGTCCACTACAATAGTAACACTAGAAAATGTTTAGTTGATTAATATTAACCCAAAGTCATGAAATTTCTTGAAATTGCCATGTCTTGAGTGTCTGTTATTTCTGTTTCCAGATCACTGGGTCATATTTTTCAATTTCCTCAAATGTGAAGTGGCATCAGTAATGTATACTTTAATGGGAAGAACATTCACAAAATTACTGTGAGTATGAATTTTATTTTTTTTAAAGCATGCTGCAGAGGACACCACAGAACACTGAACAATGGTGGTCAGGGAAGGGGCCTTCCCTGCTGTCTCTGACCCAGCTCCCATGGAAGGAAGTCACGTTTTAAGAGAGAACGTGAAGAAATTACAACACGGTCATATGATTCAAATACAAGGTAAAAGGAGCTAATTAAAACAAAGGAAACGAAGAGGTGCATCTTATTGTGTCCAGCTATGTGCTTGAGTAGGCTTTGGGATGAGGACAGCAGTGTATGGGAAGGACCCCAAATGTAGGTTAGCCCACAGGACTCACACAACTGTGAAACTAGGAAGCCCCTCAGGCAATCAGCTGGGCCTTGTTCTCTTCCCCTCAGCAGGACATGGCAACCATGGGGGCTGTGGATGGTGGGCAAGAGCTGAACATTAAGAAAGAAAATTTCCAAATAGTGGCTAACATTTTTCTTTAGAAGCATCCCTCATTCCCTAGTCAGTCTTACGTTTACTACAAAAAAACCCACAAACAAACAAACAAACAAACAAAAAAAGCCCTTTGTTTTGTTTAACAGAAACCCGTGTCAAAAGTTAATCATTTGATTCTCAGGAGCAATGGAAAACAATGTTAATTTTTTCTTCATGAAGAAGAAAGATAAAGAAAAAATTCATGCTAATCCTAATTACCTGAAACGATTCGACTTTTCCTTGTGGAATTCACTGTCTATAAACTTTTAAAATTTCTTAATCAAGGTTAGATTATGAATACTAAAATCCTAAATACAAAATCCTAAAGTACTAAATACACTTTAACAATTTTGATAATAACTAATGACTTGGAATGAAAAACATTAGTACATGTGTAATAAAAAAGATCCTGGGAAATGTCTTTAAGGTCATCGATGCTCTGCTAAAACTTAGGTGGTCTCGTCCATAAAAATAGCCCTGTTGATAAATATCTACCTATGCACCCATGCAAAAATATGTTTATGGGACATATAGGAGCATACACCATAACCATGTAAATATGTACCAATGTACAATACAGAAAACTTTCAGGTATTTGTGTAGCTGTATTCACCTATCTCAGGTTCTTCACTGTGCCAGGTAGAAGAGCCACCCATACAATTTTTTATGGAAATGTGTACACACAGAGATGCAGACAAGTATACATTTGTAACAAATAAAAATAGATTTTAAGAGACACTAAAACTATTTATAAAATGTTAAAATTCACACAGGGGATTTTGTCTACTAGATGTTAAATATTCTATCAAACTGTAAAAAATTAAACCGAATAGTCCTGGCACAGGTAAAGAATGAACACAGTAGAATAGAGTTGAAAAACAATACATGTGGCCTATCACTAGTAAATGATAACAATGTCCAACACAATGACACTAGTCCGTGCTGCCTTAGTCCCTGGGTCCAACTTAAACTTTCTCCATGAATCCACACAACAGAGGGAAGAAGCAGAGCTGGTACTCAAACTTGAACCTCTGTGACCCCCCAAATCTGTGCTCTTTATAAAAATATGCTGGAACCTTCATTTCATATCAGTGATATTTAAAACAATTACAGAAAGGGTATTGGAATAATTGGTTAAAACTGAAAAATTAGAAGTTAGACTGCTTCCTCATATCATTAAAAATTTAGGTGGACTAAAATCTGAAATGTTAAAGAAAAAAAGTAAGTACTATATTAAGTGTGGAATAGTTTACTGTTAACGAAGAGCATCTTTAGAATGACACCAAGGTCAGAAACCGTAAAGAAAAATTCACCTAAAGAAAGTTAAACAAGCCAAGAAAAACACTTGCAATGTGAAGTCACATAGTCTCCCTGATACTTTCATATCATCAGTTTTTCTTCCGAGATGTCACATAGGAGTGAAAACATGCAATGCTTGTTTTTCTGAGTCAGGCTTATTTCACTTAAGATTATGATCTCCAATTTCATCTATTATCCTGTGAATGACGTGATTTTGTTCTTCTTTACGACTGAATAAACTGTTTTGCATATATAAACCACTCTTCTTTTGACAGACACCTAGGCTGATTCCATAACTTGCCTACTGTGAATTGTGCTGTGATAAACCTGGATATGCAGGTGTCACTATAGTATGCTGACTTGAATTCCTTCAGATATATACCAAGGAGCATTATAGCTGGATTATATGGTAGTTCTACTTTAGGTTTTTGAGGAGCCATCATACTGATTTCCATAGTGGCTATACTAATTTATGTCCCCACTAACCGTGTTTGAGGGCTCCTTCCCACAACATGCCAGCATTATTTGTTTTTGTTTTTGTTTTTTTATATATTCTTGATGAGTCAGAGGGAATCTCAATGTAGTCTGGAGTCAGAGGGAATCTCAATTAGATTTAATTTGCATTTCCCTAATGACTAATGATGTCAAACATTTTTTCATATAATTATTGACCATTTATGCTTCTTTTGAGAAGTGCCTGTTCAGTTCATTTGATGATTTTTTTAAAAAATGTTGTTGGTGCATATTAATTATATAAAACAGTAGGTTTCATCGTGGCATATTCCTACAGGCAAGAAACAAAGTTTGATGAATTTCACTCCTCCTTCCCTTCTCCCCATCCTTCATTTGACGTTTATTGATTAAGTTGTTTAATTTGGGGGTGTTAAGCTCTTTTGAGTTCTTTATGTATTCTGGATATTAACCCTCTGTTGGGAGAGTAGCTGTCAAAGATTTTTCTCCAATTTTATAGGCTGTCTCTTCACTCTTGGTTGTGTCCTTTGCTGTGCAGAAGCTCTCTAGTCTGATGCAGTCACACTAGTCAATTCTGGCTATTATTTCCTGAGCTATTTGAGTCCTATCCAGGAAGTCACCATATATGTCTTGAAGTGCTTCCCCCATGTTTTCTTTCAGCAGTTTCAAAGTTTGGGGGTCTTACATTTTATCCATTTTGAGTTCATTTTTGTACAGGGTGAGTCATAAGGATCTAGTTTCAACCTATATATGGACATCCAGCTTTCCCAGGGCCATTTGTTAAAGAGGCTGTCTTTTCTCCAATGTATGTTTTTGACAACTTTGCCAAGAATCAGATGACTGTAGTTGCGTGGGTTTGTCTCTGTATCCTCTTTCTATTCCATTGGTCTATGTGTTTGTTTTTATGCCAGTGCCATGTTGCTTTTTGTTACTATGGCTCTGTAGTATAATTTGAAATTGCATATTGTGATGCTTCCAGAATTGCTCTTTTTGCTCATATTTTTTTGCCCACTTGGGATCATCCTTGCTTCCCCAATGAAGGACTTAAAGTAGAGAAGTGACCTAATTCAATTTGCATTGGAGAAAAGTCACTCCAGAAGACTCCCATCCCAAGTTTGTAGACTGGGATGTCCAGAAAAATTGTAGGTACAAAAGCACAAAGGGGTAAAAGTGTTTTAAATTACTTTCAAACCACAGTTGAAATCATGAAAGGGGGGAGGGAGGGAGGGAGGGAGGGAAGGAAGGAAGGAAGGAAGGAAGGAAGGAAGGAAGGAAGTTAAAATTCCTGTGCCAAACCCAGAAGGAAGTGAACAGTGGGGCCACAAGTGTTTGAACTGATACACAGTCTGAGGAAGAGTGAGAAATTTTGTCCCTTGCAACAAAACTCAAAACAGTTGCCTATACCTAGCATCCTCAATGTTGAGGTCACCAGTGGGCTTTGCCTTGTTAACCCGTGGTCCTCAGCTTACATGATCTCATAGCACCTCTAACATAGTTGACCATTATGTTTCTTGAGTAAATTTTCTTTACTTAGTTTCAAAACACTGCATTCTCTTGGTTTTCCTCCAAACTGGCCACTCTTTGTAAGTCTGCATTGTTTATCCTTTCTCTTTTCTTTCATCTGAGTGCTGGAGAGTCCAGACCTCAGTTCTCTTTTTAAAATTTTCATCCGTACTTCCAAACTTGATGATTTACTTCAGTCTGATAAAGTAAATAATTGATGCTTTAAATACCAAGCATCAATTACAGTTCTTCAAAAAACAGAAGCCAAGTTGGGATTAGACATGTAAGGGACCTGTGTTCCACAAAGCCTAAAGGAAGCAGGAGTAGGCAGGCAAAGAGAACCTCCAGTCCATGAATATATCTATGTAAAGAGAGAGGGAAGGATAGGATTTTGGATAGAAGGAGTCTCAAACTGCAAGACAGTTCTAAGATAGTATGGTCAAACTGATGGGAAGACCTTGAGCTAGTTTTTCCATTAAAATTATTCCATGACCTGCAGGAATAGGTTTGTGCTACCCCAGTCATGATCAGTCAAGGGCTAGAGCAGCCAGGGGAATCAAAGTCTCTGAACATAGTGGTGATCTAGATGATCCATTAGTTAGCTACACTCCCCAAGCACGAAATCTTATATATGGGTTATGTATGGTATCTTGTTACAGAAGCTCATTTCCATGGCTGCCACATTCTTATGCTGTATAGATCTAGTTCTCTGTGTAGATTGGAAAGGAGCACTGTGGTTCTCCAGGCTTCTAGTCTTAAGACAAAACTAAGAGGTAGAGGCATTATTGTAATTGGTATCTGGGCATAACTAGTAGTCATCATCATTTCATGTTGTGAAACTCCAATTCCTAAGGAGATGGTATTGGGAAGTGTGGGCTTTGGGAGGTGATTAGGTCATGATGACAGAGTCCTGGTGATTGGAATTGGTCCTCTTATGAAAGAGACCACAGAAAGCTAGCTAGCTTTGCCACCAAGTGAGGACACAGCAAGAAGGTGCCTTCTGTGATCTAGGAGCCAGCCCTCATCAGACTAAATCTTCTGGAATCTTGACCTTGGGTTCCTCACCATCTAGAACTGTGAGAAATACATTTCTGTTGTTTATGTCATCCACTGTATGGTATCTTGTTACAGAAACCCAGACAGGCTAAGACAGTATCAGTATGACCCAAGCTTCATTTTCAAAGTATCTGGGCTCTTGGTAATGATATACTTCTCTTGTTGGTATTGCTGCCCATGTCCATTCAGTTTTATTGAGACCAGGGAGTAATAAATGCTCCCAAGTGGATCACCTAGTTTTCACAAATACCCCTCTGGTACCCCTTGGGCAACAGAGGGACTATCTCTTTTTTTCTGTTTGGCCTTGGATACAAGCAATCCAAAACACTCTGGTGGTGGTTCTAGTGTGAAGCTCAATGGTCCTATGGTAAGGTTGAGCCTCCTTGGATCTGGTGGGCATTAACATGTGAAAATGATTCTCATACTCCATGCCCACTCTCATGTAGTTCATCCATATACCTCTTAATCAGATTTTCTTGTCTCTGGTCTTCTAGTACTTTTTTTTTTCTGGCCCCTGAGAGCCAGACATTGGCCACCACCCAGGACTCCATATGCATTCTCACTCAGGCTGCTTTTTAAACACAAAGTAGATAACTAGGTTTACCTCTTACATTTCCACCATTTGGGAAGATTTTCAATTTCAACTTGCTTTCTTTTTTCTTTCTTTTAAGTTTTCTTTCTTTCTTTCTTTCTTTCTTTCTTTCTTTCTTCTTTCTTTCTCTCTCTCTTTCTTTTTGTTGAGTTAGGGATCAAACCTAGGGCCTCAAATATGCTAATGAGGCACTCTACCACTGAGCTACATCCCCACTTCTCCACTGTCTTTCAAGACCACTCCTGAGTATGGCTATAATGAGTATTTAAAATGAGTACTTGATATTTTTAGCTTATACAATGTACCAAGTCAACTTGTCTGTAATCCAAACTTGGTATGATACCTTCTCCTTCAGGGGGTCATATGGGCCTACATGGGCCCCTCCATATGGCCAAAGGTATGAACTGGAGCAGGGAGCACTGTGCAACCTTGGGGTAACATGGGTGTCTGGGTTACTGGCTCATGCACTTTACTCATGCCCTCTTGGTCTGCTTGAGTTTGATCCCTCCTACAGTGGGCTGCTGGTGAGCTCACCTGACTGGATGAGTTTGATGACAGGAATTTTGGTCAGTTTTGCTTGGAATATAATAGAATTTCCATGAATATTTATTAAATGAATAAAAAAACTGAGACGAATATAATAGAAAACAAAGAAAAAATTAAAAGGACTTTTAAAAAAATTAATTATTTGAAATGATTAAAGATCAATAAAACCTTATCAAGACTTACTAACTTAAAAAGGAATATGGTACAAATAAGCAATCAAAATATGAGAAAGTTATATATATGGTAGTTTTAAACTCAATAAATCTCACCATCTTTACTGTTACCACTCTGGTCAAACAAATTTCCTAGATTTCTAATTATTTTTCCCTGTCTCCAATCTGTGCCTGATATTTTCTATATAGCAACCAAAGTCATGTCTGTTTTTCTTTTTTACTTTTTTATTTCACACTAATTTTATACTTAAAAGTTCTAAATGAGATGAGTTTCTGTGTGTTCTTCACCCAGCTTCTTCTTTTTTTTATTGATTCTTTTTAATTATACATGACAGTAGAACCCATTTTGATATAATTATATAGCAGGGAATATATCTTTTTTTTTCATAATGTAGATTCACACGATTCACATAATCTTACATTTACATAGGGTAACACTGTCTGTCTTAGTCTACTATCTTTCCTTCCCCCAGTCCCTCCCATCCCATTTTCCTCTACACCATCCATACTTCCTCCATTCTTTTCTTATCCCCCCAAAGCCCCCCCCCCCATTATGTATCAGCATCCACTGATCAGAGAAAACATTCGACCTTTGGTTTCTTGGGCTTGACTTATTTCACTTAGCATGATATTCTCCAACTCCACCCATTTACTTCACCCAGCTTCTTCTAATGTTAATCTCTTACATTATCATGACAAAATTATCAAAACCAGGAAGAGAACATTGGTATGACACTATTAACTGAACTGCAGACTTTATTCATATCCCCTCAGTTGTTCCATTAATGCTGTTTCTCTGATCCAGGACGGTGGTCTCTAGGCTCCACATTGCACTTGGTTGCACTTAGTTGTTATATTTCCTTAATCTCCTCCAATCTGTGATAGTTCCTCAGTCTTGTCTCTCATGACCTTCACTCTTTTGAAGAGTACTGAGCAGTTAATGAAGTAAATTTATCATATCAAAGACAGAAAGAGAAAATAACCCATAAGAAAAATTTTGTCAAAAAATTTGAATATAGTTGAAATTTATTATTATAAATTATAGTTCAAATATACTTCAATTCATGAACTATATGAAGTGTATAGTTTCCTGGGGGACATATCTATAAGGTGCCCTAAAAATCACTGGAAATGTGTGGAGATGGGGTCAGAGCAGACTCAAGAAGAAACCTCAAAATAGGCCCATAGCTATAAAATAAATTAAAATGTGCCCTCCAAAAATGAAATACATAAATGTTATGTCCTATTTGCTTTATAGGTAAAATGTAGCAAAACTTCAAGAAATAAATAAACTTAATCATTTATAAGCTATTCCAACAAGGATAAAAAGAAGAATCACTCTACCATCTTATATTATGAGAAGAATATATCCGTGATACTAAAACTAGATAAGGGCAGTATAAGAAAAGAAAAATGTAGAACAGTTTCCTGTGAGTATAGGAGTGTGAGTCTTGACAATTTATGTGGGTTAAACACACACACACACACACACACACACACACACAGTCATCTTAAGATACTTAGGGAAAGATTTGATAAAAGGTGACAAACACATTTTTTTAAAAAAATACACTGCGACTTCCTTAACTTAATAAGGGGCACCTACCAAAAACCTACAAACATTATTCTTTTTTTCTCTTAAATATTTTTTAGTTGTAGGTGGATACAATGACCTTTATTTATTTTTATGTGGTGCTGGGGATCAAACCCAGTGTCTTACATGCACCAGGCAAGCACTCTACCACTAAGCCTGGGTTCATTATTCTTGAACCCAGGGCCTTGTGCTTGCAAGGCAAGCACTCTACCAACTGAGCTATATCCCCAGCCCCTCCCATATTATTCCTTTTTTTATTTACTTATTGATTCATTGAACACAAATGGAGTACAGCTATTGTTTCACTGGTTGTACACAAAGTAGAGTCACACCATCTGTGCGTTCATGCATGCACACAGGGCCATGGTATCTGTCACACATTCTGTTATTATTCTTACCTCCCCACCCTGACCCCACCCCTCCCTTCCCTCTATGCTATCTGTCCTTCCTCCATTCTTGCCACCCTTCCCCCCCGCATTATGCATCATCATTCTTAATGATAAATCATTAGAAGGAACCTTTAGAGAAGGAAACCTGACATCATTATTTCCATTTAATAATTTACTGGAAGTCCAAGGGCAGCAGGGAAGATAGTATGATTGGAAAGAAATAGAAAATAACTGTCATGACAGATGATATCATTCTCTACATGTGAGTTTATGGATGAATTATTTGAAATTTTTTAAAATTCAGTAGTTTTAGAAATTAAGGAGCAGATCTGATTTGGTGATTAAGAGGTCCTCTATTTTTCTGGCTTGGGAACTATATTTATGTGGTACTCTTTATTTAGATAGCTAATTTTGGAGTTAAGTGAACCTATAGTTAATGCAGAGCCAAAACAAGCATATAGTTTCCTGGGGAACCTACATGTAAGTTCTCCTAAAAAATCACTGGGAATGTTAAGGAAATGGAGAAAATATCTTTATTCAGAACTTTTGTTAAAGAGATTAGTACATGTCCTACAAACATACTTTTACATGCCAGTAGAGATGGGGAAGACTCTCCTCCTGGCTCAGAAACATGCTGGTAAGGTGGCCAGTCATCTGATGGATTCCCAAGAAGGGCAATTCTAGCAGGCCACCTGGGTTGGGTTTCTCTGAACAGAATATTCAATGTGGGGACCCAGCCAATTTGGTCAGGAAAATAGTAGAGAAGCTGGGTTTGGGGATCAGTAACAACTCATCCTCTGTTCTTCCCTTCAAAGGCACTCAGCCTTTACTTTACATAAATGTTGAAAGGGTGGAAATGAGTGGCAAACCAATAGCTAGCTAGGGGGCCCACATGTCTCCATCTCATACCGGTTGCTAGAAGCTGACAAGATCAGCTCAGTATGTGTGAAGTCAGTCTTAGAGTTTTCAAGTAGGTGAAATGAGTATGTCTGGAACCCAGAAGTGCATTGAGAGTTATCCGTATATGGAGGAGACTCGGAGTCATAGGCATGGACGGATCAGGTAAAAATAACAGATAGCACAACAAGAAGAGATAAGCTCCAAAAATGAAATGCTGAGGAAGCAAAACTCAGACTGGGTGGTGTATTCATCCATTTTCTGTTGCTAATAACAAGATACCTCAGACTGGGGCTGGGGTTATGGCTCAGTGGTAGAGCACTTGCCTTGCACGTGTGAGGCACTGGGTTTGATCCTCAACACCACTTAAAAATAAATAAATAAATAATAAAGGTATTGTGTCCATCTACAACTAAAAATATTTTTTAAAAAAAATATACCTTCGACTGGGTAAATTATTAATAAAAATGAGTTATTTTGGCTGGTTATGGACATCTAAGGTTAAAGGTCTGCATCTGGTGGTGTCCTTCTTGCTGACAGAGACCCAAGATCAATCATGGGGGCTTCAGCTAATTCTAATCACCTGCCAAGACTCCGTGTCTAAACATAGTCAGATTAAGTTCCCACTCTCTTAGTATTTCACAATGGGGATTAAACATGACTTTCAGAGGGAACAAACCATATTCAAACCATAGCTGGTGACCAGAGAAGTAGGAGGAAAACGATGGCAGTATCTTGACAGAACCCAGGAGAAGAGATTACATTGAGAAAATTTGCAATTGTGACAAATATTGAGTGAAAAGCACTCACTGCCAAAGGCATATAGGCAATTCAATCATGCTCCATCTATTCTTGTTGAAGATGGTGATTTTAAGGTGTATTCATTCATGTAACTCATTGTTCCACTCAAAGACCATGTGTAAAATCTGTCCCAATCTCTCTCTTCCTTTCTGCTCTCCTACTGAGCCAAATCCATCCTTCTCTTGGTTGTTTCCTCTGCTCCCCAAAACAGGCATGGATTTAATATACAAATTTACTTTTCTTACTTAATTAAACCCCTAAACCACTTGAACTTGGCATTCTATTTCTGTGTATATTGAAGTCAAATAGTTTTCCTGAACTTATAGCCTTCAGTTTTCCTATGCAATGCCCCAGTATATTGTAGGAATTGAAAAATCATGTGGGGTCAATGTGCTTATTCTTTTGCTTTTCTCATGTAATTTTATTTCAGAATTCTGAGTCAACTCTGTTCAGTATTCTCTTGGGATTACCTCCATGCTTTGTAAAAAATGTTCCCACTGAATCTAATGCAATGCTTTTTTCACTGGATTAGGGTACGTGGTCCTGAAGCTATCCCAGTATATTTCCCCATCCATAACTACCACCATCCAACACCTACTAGGTTTTCCTTTTCCATCAAAGAACTTAAAACCTTGTAAGGAAGACAGATCATAGAATTAGAGGATGTCAGAAGAATCAGCAAAAGATTTAGGGCCGTCACTGGAGAAGAAACCACCTTTGACTTGAGTGGACTGCAAGAGTCTCATGGAAAGGGGAGCATTTAAATGAGAAGAATTTAGAGATTCAAGATGGCGAGCTAGAGGAAGGCTGCATTCCTACTTGCTCCGTGGATTCCCACTTGCTTGGGATTCAAACAGCAGGAATATTGCTCTCAATGAGATTTTATATTCAAATTACATGTAAGAGGTCCCCAGTCACTGCTCTGGAACCAACTCGGCCGGGCCACCCTCGGCCCAGCAGCGGGCAGCTACCAGTTGGGAGCCCGGGACCCCAGCAGCCACTTCGCAGTCACCGACCAGGCTCCGGCTCAGGCCTGGGATCGGGTGCCAGGCATCAGACTACTGAACAATAGGAGGTTTGAATAGTACAATATAATTATTCTGCAGAACTTTCTCTCTCTTTTTCTTTTGTCTAAATAGTAATACTACGATTATTCCCAATATATTTACTACATTCCCACATCTTTCCTATTAATATCCTTATCATTCTATCACCCTCTAATATACCAGTGTCCTTGGAGACTCATTCTCTTTTCTCATGCCAAAAACTTATTTCCTTTAATTCCACTCTTACTATTCCTATGACATAGTAACTCTATAGACTCACTTCCTATCTCATTAACGTTATATTATGAACCCTTCAGTATTTTCTTTTTCCACTATTTGAATTTGTGGTCCTTATTGCAGACCTATCAATTATGCAGTAGATAATTTGCACTCATTTCTGTATATTATAAAGCAGTTTATATCTAAAGAGGTTTTATACAACTTAAGGACACATATTGTTTATGTGGGGGACAGCTAATAATAATCTCTTCAAGGTGAGTTACTGGAAATCTGCAGGGACACTTTAAGTCTTTAAAGGGAAATTGCAATCCCTCTGATTCACACTACTAGAGGGGAAGATACACGAGCACCATGAGAAAACACGGGAAGAAAGTGTCCCAATTAAACCTAGATGACATATCAAGAGGACCCAAAGACAGCATGGTAGAAGGAATGACAGAAAGGGAGTTCAGAATGTTCATAATTAAAATGATCCAACAAGAGAATGATGTGATGAGCAGCAAATTTAGGCTATGAATAATCAGCCAATAGAGCAATTGCAGGAAGCAAAAAATCATTTCAATAAAGAGATAGAAGTTCTGAAAAAAAAAACAAAAACAAACAGAAATCCTTGAAGGAAACAAGGAAATGAAGGAAACAATAAACCAAGTTAAAAACTCAATAGAAAGCATAATTAACAGAATAGATCACTTGGAAGACAGAACCTCAGACGATGAAGACAAAATATTTAATCTTGAAAACAAAGTCAAACAAACAGAGAAGATGGTTAGGAATCATGAACGAAACCTCCAAGAAATATGGGACATCATGAAAAGACCAAATTTAAGAGTTATTACGATTGAGGAAGGATCAGAGAAACAACAAACCAAGGTATACAAAAGCATATTAAAAAGATAGTGCACCATGATCAAGTGGGTTTCATCCCGGGGATGCAAGGTTGGTTCAACATCCGGAAATCAATAAATGTAATTCACCACATCAACAGACTTAAAGTCAAGAACCACATGATTATTTCAATAGATGCAGAGAAAACATTTGATAAAATACAGCACCCCTTCATGCTCAAAACACTAGAAAAAATAGGGATAGTGGGGACATTCCTTAACATTGTAAAGGCTATCTATGCTAAGCTCACAGCTAACATCATTCTAAATGGAGAAAAATTGAAAGCATTCCCCCTGAGAACTGGAACAAGGCAGGGATGCCCTCTTTCGCCACTACTATTCAACATTGTTCTTGAAACTCTAGCCAGAGCAATTAGACAAACCAAAGAAATTAGAGGAATATGAATAGGAAAAGAAGAGCTCAAACTATCCCTATTTGCTGATGACATGATTCTCTATTTAGAAGACCCTAAGAATTCCACCAGAAAACTTCTGGAACTCATAAATGAATTCAGTAAAGTAGCAGGATATAAAATTAATGCTCATAAATCTAATGCATTTTTATTCATAAGTGATGCATCCTCTGAGAGAGAAAT
>JAJEJO010040214.1:32716-50797 GCA_020662805.1 Glaucomys volans | reverse complement strand
TCTGATTTTAATTACTTCCTGTCTTCTACTACTTTTGGTGATGTACTTTTGGTGATGTACTGTTTTTCTTTTTCTAGGGCTTTAAGCTGTCATGTGAGGTCATTTATTTGTTTACTTTTCATTCTTTATTGAATGCACTCCATGAAATGAATTTTCCTCTTAGCACTGCTTTCATAGTATCCCAGAGATTTTGATATGTTGTATCTTTGTTCTCGTTGACCTCTAAGAATATTTTTATTTCCCCCTAATGTCTTCTGTTATCCATGCATCATTCAATAGCATATTATTTAATCTCCATGTGTTGAGGTAGTCTGTTTTTAACTTTATCATTGATTTCTAATTTCATTCCATTATGATCTGATAGTGTACAAGGTAGTATCTCTTTGTTTTTGTATTTGGTAAGAGTAGCTTTGTGGCTTAACATATGGTCTATTTTAGAGAAGGATCCATGAGCTGCTGAGAAGAAAGTGTATTTACTTTTTGATGGATGGAATATTCTATATATGTCTGTTAAGTCTAAATTAGCAATTGTGTCATTGAGTTCTATGGTTTCTTTGTTCAATTTTTGCTTGGAAGATCTGTCCAACAGTGAGAGAGGAGTGTTAAAGTCACCCAGTATTATTGTGTTTTTGTCTATTTGTTTCCTGGAAGAACCACATAGAAGAGTCTGATTGATGTACATGGATGTGCCATAGTTTGGTGCATAAATATTTATGATTGTCATGTCTTGCTGATTTATGCTTCCCTTAAGTAGTATGAAATGTCCTACTTTATCCCTTCTGACTAACTTTGGCTTGATGTCTGCTTTATCTGAAATGAGGATGGAAACCCCTGCTTTTTTACTAAGTCAATGTACATGGTATGTTTTTTCCCCAACCTTTCACCTTTAGTCTGTGGGCATGGTTTTCTGTGAGATGAGTCTCTTGAAGGCAGCATATTGTTGGGTCTTTCTTTTTAATCCAATCTGCCACTCTATGTCTTTTGATTGATGAATTTAGGCCACTTACATTTATGGTTATTATTGAGATATGAGTTGCATTCCTGGTCATTTTGACTTATTTTTGGATTTTAATCTAACTTGATTTTTCCTTTAATTGGCTGTTCCTTTAGGGTAATTCCTCCCTTTGCTGACTTACTTTTTTGTTTCTCATTTCTTCCTCTTGGAATATTTTGCTGAGGATTTTCTGTAGGGCAGGCTTTCTATTTGTGAATTCTTTTAGTTTGTGTTTATCATGGAATGATTTTATTTCATCTTCATATCTGAAGGTGAGTTTTGCTGGGTATAAGTTTCTTGGTTGGCATCCATTTTCATTCAGTGCTTGGAATATGTTGTTCCAGGCCCTTCTTGCTTTTAGGGTCTGGGTTGAAAAATCTGCTGATATTCGTATTGCTTTCCCCCTATATGAAATCTGATATTTTTCTCTTGCAGCCTTTAAAATTCTATCTTTGTTTTGTATGTTAGGTATTTTCATTATAATGTGCCTGGGTGTAGAGCTGTTGTGATTTTGAGCATTTGGTGTTCTATAAGCCTCTTGAATTTGATTTTCCATTTCATTCATTAGATTTGGGAATTTTTCTGATATTATTTCATTGAACAGATTATTCATTCCTTTGTATTGTATCTCTGTGCCTTCCTCAATCCCAATAACTCTTAAATTTGGTCTTTTCATGATGTCCCATAATTCTTAGAGGTTCTGTTCATGATTCTTTACCATCTTCTCTGTCTGGTTGAGTTTGTTTTCAAGATTAAATATTTTGTCCTCATTGTCTGAGCTTCTGTCTTCCAAACGATCTAGCCATTGGTTAAGCTTTCTATTAAGTTTTTAATTTGGTTTATTTTGTCCTTCATTTCTTGGATTTCTGTTTTGTTTTTTTTTTTTTCAGAATCTCAATCTCTTTAATGAAATATTCTTTTGCTTCCTGCAGTTGCTATTTTAACATTGCCTGCATTTGCTCTCTTGACTCCTCGTTTGCTTCTCAGATCATTTTAATTATGTACAACTCCCTTTCTGATAATGCTTCTGCCATGTTGTCATTGGATTCTTTTGGTATAGTATCTGGGTTTGTTTGGGACATTTTCATCCCATGTTTTCTCAAGTTGCTAGTGTATCTTCCCCTCTAGTAGTGCGAATCTTAGGTATTGCAGTTTCCCCTTAAAGACTTATAGGGTTCCTGCCTATTTTCAATACCTTCCCTTGAATTGAAAGATCAATATTAGCAGCACACCATATAAACAATATGTGTCCTTAATCTAAATAGTCCCTATTAAGATATTAGCAGTGTTGTTTTAATAAGCAGAGATGAGTTCAAATTATTATCTACAGCATAACCAGTAAGTTTGCAATAAGGACTGCAATTTCAAATGTTGGACAGGGAGGATGAGGAGGGGTATAGGATATAACACTGTTGAGATAAGAAGTGAGTCTATAGATATACTATGTCATATGAATAGTGGAAGTGAAATTAAAAGAAATAGGTTGTTAGCATGAGAAAAAAAGAGATTCTCCATGGAAACAGATATACAAGAGGGAGATAGAGTGATAAGAATATTAATAAATGAAAAAGGTAGGAACATAGTGGGTATATTAGGAGTAATTGTGGTAATACAAGTAATTTAAAAACATTTTGCAATGAAAATATACTGTACAGTTCAAACCTCTTATTTTTCAATGGCCTGATGTTTGAGAAGTGCTTGATCAAGCAGTGACCCAAGAAGGGTGCTGTCCCACTACCTCCAGGCTTGGAATGATCAATGCTTGTGGGCAGAGGTGACCTGGTGTTGATAGACAATCAGTTGAAGCACAGGCACTCAACTTGGGGCCAGGGTGTGGGCCTGGGCACTAGACCAAGTTGGGGGGACCTGTGCTCAGTGATGGAGATACTGGGCTTGATGGCCCAGGCAGGCCTGAGCTCTGTGCTGGGGACTCAGGCAGTTGCAGGCAGGTGCTCTCTCCCAGAGACGCTGTAAGATGGCACCAACAGGCCTAAGATCTGCACTAGAGACTCAGGCCGCCACAGGCAGGTGCTCTCTCCTGCAGATGCTGTAAAATGGCTAAATACCTATTTCTATTATCTCAAAACCCAGAAGGCATAAGACATACTCTGAGACATTGCTTGCCAACATCTCAGGTACATTGAACTTCACATGGTTCCCTCCCTTTCTTCCTTTAAAATTGAATAAAACACCATAAATAAATTAACATTAAATAAATTAATAAATTTCCACTAATGTATACACCTCACAATGTATAATGATGAAATGTCTCATCAGGTATACAAAAATGAAATATAATTTGCTCTAGTTCAGTTTCCAGGACTTCCCCTTCTCCTTCCCTCCTTCCTGTCCCTGGTCCCTTCTCTCTGGGCTACTGATCCTTCTTCTACTTATTTATATATATTTTTAATAGTGCCTTGTATGAAGACCAACATGTTTTTCTTTAAATGTTTTAAGTTTTTAATTGTGGTAAAAAATGTACCATCTTTACCATTTGGAAATGTATGTTTCAGTAGTGTTAAGTATATTTACATTGTCATAAAACCAATTTCTAGAACTTTCCCATCTTGAAAAACTGAAGCACTATACCTATTAAAAAGCAACTTCTCATTTTCCTCTCCCCTCTGCTCCTGACAGCAACAACCCTTCCACTTTCTCTTCCTATGAATTTGACTGTGTTAGATACCTCATATAAGTGGAATGATACAATATTTGTCCTTTATGTGACTGATTTTTCTACTTAAAAAATAGTCCCAAGGTTCATCCATGTATCTGAATTTCTTCCCGTCTGTTTTAATAATAATCCAATGTATGTAATACACACTTTCTTTATTCATTCCTCCATGTTGGAGACATGGGTTTCTTCACTTCTTGGCTATTATGACTATGAAGATGGATATGCAAATATCTGTTTGTGGTTCTGTTTTTAGTTATTTTAAATATTTATCTAGAAGTGTAATTAATGAATCATATGGCAATTCTTGTTTTGTTTTTTTTTTAAGGAAATGTTCTACCATTTTCCTTGAGCTCCCAAAATTTTTCACCTGTTGAAGGTGTCATTTTTAAAAAACAACTCCAGGGTCCATTAACTATCATTCTACCTTAGTCTAGGTCACATATTTAGACTGTCATGGGGAAAGACTCCCTGGTTTGGACTTAAATTCCCTCTCTAATGCCCCTGCCTGGTATGAGTGACCTCCACAGGAGCAAGAAATGCTAAAAAGCTAAGGCCAGAATCAGAACCCAAGGAAACACATCAAGAAAATGGTTTCTAGGCACAGAGCCTCTTTCTTCACCCATTCTTTTATGATGGAAACTTCTCAGTCTTTTCTCTAATGAAAGAATTTTATCAGAAAATTCTTCTGCTGCTTTTTGATTGCAGGATTTATGGGCTTTTCAATTTGGAACTTCTTCCAGTGATACCTAGAGAAAGCAGAATCACGGTGGAAACCACTGGAAGAAAGACATGTATGACCACTGTCACCACATACAAGGCACACAATGATGGCACAATTAGTGAATGATCCAAGGGGTCAATCCCAACATGAGAGCCAAGGGTAAAATTTACAGAGTTGTGAAGAAGGGTCACAACCCAAGTGTTCTCTACCCATCAATATATCATTCATGGGCAATGTTATAAAAGGATAGCTGTTTTCTGCATTGGAACTCTTTAAAACATGGTACTAATGTTACAACTTATAAAAAAATTACTTGATGATATACACCAGATAAAGAAAATTAAGGTACAGATTTGAATTTAAAAAACTTTTTTACAGCTTTTAATTGAATATTAAGATAATGTGGCTGGAGATGTAGCTCAGTGGTTGAGTGCCTGCATCTCATTCATGAGGCCCTGGGTTTGATCCTCAGGATCACCAAAACAAAACCAAAAAAACAAAAAAACCCTGAACCATTAAAATTAAGATAAAGCTGGATTGCAATATATAAGGTTACTATAAAATAAAAGACATCTGAGGTCTTGATCTTATTATTAGACTGGTTTAAGTTGAAGGCAGGAAAATAGTAAATAAGACAACAAAAAGGTAGTTTACATTACCTAAGGGTTATAATCCATGATTAAGAATAACTCTTCTTCAAGATCATAGAGAGAAAAAACATCAAAATATAAAAAACCAAATTGGGTATGATGCTGCACACCCAATTACAATAACTCAGGGGGATGAGGCAGTAGGTCACAAGTTTGAGGCCAGTGTGGGCAACTCAAATACTGTCTCAAAGAAACAAGGTTTGGGGGTATAGGTTAGTGGTAGAGCACTGCCTAGCATGGGGGAGGGGAACACACATAGACACACATATACAGCATATGAGTATATGTATTTGTATGTAAATATGTATGTTTCCATTCTATATATATCTTTTGTTTTATATACATATAAAACTATTTTAAAAAAAGAAAAATTAGCCAGAAACTCATTCCTAGAAGGAATCTTTAATTGACCTCTCTTTGGTCCATGAGTCAGGCAGGGTAGTACATGCCTGTAATCCCAGTGGCTTGGGAGGCTGAGGCAGGAGGATCTCAAGTTGAAAGCCAGCCTCAGCAACAGTGAGGTGCTAAGCAACTCAGTGAGACCCTGACTCTAAATAAAATACAAAAAAGGCTGGGGATGTGGTTTAGTGATTAAGTGCTCCTGAGTTCAATTCTCAGTATCCCTCCCCCCAAAAAAAGTCAGAAAGTAAGGGTCAAAGCAAAATATCTAAATAACAAAGTTTATCAGGGAAACCTCTTATAAATAATTCAAATTCTATTCCAAAAGAACAAAGAATATACGTTCTTTTGAAATGTTTGGAACTATCACAAAAATTTATAAAATAGAAAGCCTCAAAAAACACCAAAGGCAGAAATAGCCATTTCCAAATCCTTTTCTAATCACTAGCTTGAAAACTATGATATTAAAAGCCTATTAGAAAGAAAGCATCACTGTCAAATATCCTTTCTCAAACAAATTGTATGTAAAATAGCAAATCAAACTCAAAATTTCAAAATATCTAGAAAACAATAATAATAAAAATGCCTTATACTGGAAATTATAGTATAAGGCAAAGCAGGCCTCATAGACAAAAACCAATAATCCACTAAAAAGAGAAGAAAAAAAGGCAGGCAAGTAGAGGAAATGGCAGTAAAAATACACAAAATAAGAAATGAAAAATGATCAGATAAAAAGAAAAAAGAGTGAATTTAAGCATATTCTTTTGACCAACTACACATATAATTTCAGAATATGAATAAAATGCTGATTTTCCAAGAGATATAAATATTAAATATTGTAGTTAAAAATTATCCATTGGATTTCTTAAGAAATAAAACCAGCCAGGCTTGCTGGTACACACCTCTAATCCCAGCGGACTCAGGAGTCTGAGCAGGAGCATCAAAGTTTGGAACCAGTCAAAGAAATTTAGCCATAGTCTTTCCTAAAATTTAAAAAAAAAAATTAAACTAAAAAGATTTGGGGATGTAGCTCAGTGGTACGGCAGCCCCTGGGTTCAGTTGCTAGTACCACAAAATAAAGAAGAAAAAGAAAACCAAATTTTATAGTTCACATAAAAAATACAGAAAGTGGGAAAGTTTGCCAACAGAAACCAACATATTTCAAGGCAACAAGTATCACCCATTTTGTGTCACCCTAATTTCTTATATACTACTTGTCTTTCATATGTCGTTAAGTTTCCCCAGCCAGGTTCTTTTTTTTTCTTTTTCTTTTTTTTGATTCATTGTACACAAATGGGGTACAACTTTCGTTCCTCTGGTAGTACACAAAGTATGAAGTAGAGTCACACCATTTGTGTAATCATACATATACTTAGGATAGTGATGTTCGTCTAATTCTACTATTTTTTCTACCCCCACCCCACCCCCTCCAACCATCATTTTCCTCTATACTATCCATTCATCCTCCATTCTTGCCTTCCCCTGAACCCCCATTATGTATCATCATCCACTTATCAGAGAAATCATTCAGCCTTTGGTTTTTTGGCATTGGTTTATTTCACTTAGCATGATATTCTCTAAGTCCATCCATTACCTGCAAATTCCATAGTTTTACTCTTCTTTATGACTGAATAATATTCCACTGTGTATATATACTACAGTTTCTTTATCCATTCATCTATTGAAGGGCATCTAGGGTGGTTCCACAATCTAGTTATTGTGAAGTGAGTAGCTATGAACATTGATGTGGCTGCATCACTGTAGTAATCTGATTTTAAGTCCATTGGGTAAAGGCCAAGGATTCTTTTAACCCATCTCATTACCGTCCTTTCTACCCAATGTCTGGTCCATAGCATAGGCAAATACTCTAGTATGTCTCTGGAGATGAGTGGCATATTATCAAAACTCCTGACTTCAAATCTCTGTTCAGAGCTTCTTTGTGTCAAGGGTAACTGTGAAAGCTGTCAGAGATTTTCTTTGTTGTTTTTGGCAGGGGTTTGAACTCAGGGCCTCAAATTTACTAGGGAAACATTCTATCACCAAGCTATATCCCCTGCTCTGATGTTAAGTATTTAATAGACATTTCCTCAGACCCAATGCCAGAGAGTCATCATCCCTGCGACCCATATTAGTGTCCTCTTCCTACGATCAGAGCACAGGAAACCATCACGACCAAGCACAGAGGATGTTCTGATGGGGAAATGTGCTCCACAGAGTATGGAGGAAAGAGCAGCTGGAAGTTGCAGCTGAGAACCAGGGAGGACTTGAAGAGAAAAAGGAAATTGAGTTTTGGAAACAGATGTGGATTCTAAATATTGTCTAACGTTCTTCTATAATCTCCCATTTCATTTCCCCTCAGCCCATTACGATCTTAACATAAGATCCTTGACAATAATTTTTCTAGAACTGCCTCCCCACTTCCATGCAATACATTGCAACATATATTGTTAGAAGAATTTCTCTTCCCTCTGAAAAATCCTCTTCTAGCCCTTGCAATATTGTAATAGAAGAAGAGAAGAGAAAACAAAATGATTTCAAAATAAGTCAAGAAGCACATATCTGCTTATTATGTCACTTTGGTCCTGAAAAGGAAAAGAACACAGTCACTGTCATGGAAATATTGTTCTTAGGAGCCATCAGCAGTCCCTGTGGAATCCCTGGGGAGCAGTTTCTGATGGGCTTGAAACTGTTCTGCTCTCCACTGCAGAAGCAGTTGATAGGGATACATACTTGTCCCTCCTTGCCTCCCTTTTCAGTCCCACCAGTAAAGCGTCCTTGATTTACAGATAGATAATAGTCTACTATGATTTGATTATCTCTCACAATAAGAGTAAAATCTCAGCCTGCCTTGGAAGGCCTCTGTTCAGGTGGCCCCATCATACCCACATTTTCTTCTCTCCCGGGGATGCAAGGGTGGTTCAACATCCAGAAATCAATAAATGTAATTCACCACATCAACAGACTTAAAGTCAAGAACCACATGATTATTTCAATAGATGCAGAGAAAGCATTTGATAAAATACAGCACCCCTTCATGCTCAAAACACTACAAAAAATAGGGATAGTATGAACATACCTCTACATTGTAAAGGCTATCTATGGTAAGCCCCTGGCCAACATCATTATAAATGGATAAAAACTGAAAGCATTTCCTCTAAAAACTGGAACAAGACAGAGATACCCTCTTTCACCACTTCTATTCAACATTATCCTTGAAATTCTAGCCAGAACAATCAGACAGATAAAAGAAATTAAAGGGACTCAAATAGGAAAAGAAGAGCTCAAACTATCACTATTAACCAATAACATGATTCTATATTCAGAAGATCAAAAAAACTCACCAGAAAACTTCTAGAACTATTAAATGAATTCAGAAAAGTGGCAGGATATGAAATCAATACCTATCAATCAAATGTATTTCTGTACATAATTGATGAATCCACTGAAAGAGAAATTAGGAAAACAACCCCATTCACAATAGCCTCAAAAATATGTAAAATACTTGGGAATAAATCTAACAAAAGAGATGAAAGAACTCTACAATGAAAACTACAGAACACTGAAGAAAGAAATTAAAGAACACCTTAGAAAATGGAAAAATTTCCCATGCTCTTACATAGGAAGAATTAATATTGTCAAAATGGCAATACTACCAAAATCACTATACAAATTCAATGCAATTTTTATTAAAATCCCAATGACATTTTTCATAGAAATAGAAAAAGCAATCATGAAATTCATTTGGAAAAATAAGAGACCCAGAATAGTCAAGGCACTCCTTAGCAAGAGGAGTGAAGCCAAAGGCATCATACTACCAGGCCTTAAACTATACTACAGAGCAATAGTAACAAAAACAGCATAATATCGGCACCAAAATAGACATGTAAACCAATGGTACAAAATAGAAGACACAGAGACAAACCCACATAAATACAGTTATCTCCTCCTAGGCAAAGGTGCCAAAAATATACGTTGTAGAAAAAATAGCCTATTCAACTAATAGTGCTATCTCTCATCCTGCCCAAAAATCAACTCAAAGTGGATCAAAGATTTAGACACCAGAAGAGGGACCCTACACCTAAATAGAGGATAAAGTAGACCCAAATCTTCATCATGTTGACTTAGGACTTGACTTCCTTAACAAGACTACTAAAGCACAAGACGTAAAATTAAGAATCAATAATTGGGATGGATTCAAACTAAAAAGCTTCTCAGCAAAAGAAGCAATCAATAACGTGAAGAGAGAGCCTTCAGAATGGGAAAAATATCTTTACAATATGAATTTCAGATATAGAGCTAATCTCCAGGATGTGTAAAGAAGTCAAAAAACTTAACAACACAAAAACAAATAACCCAATCAATAAATGGGATAAGGAACTGAGAAGACATTTTAGAGAAAGAGAAACACAATCAATCAACAACATATGAAAAAAAGTTCATCATCTCTTGCAATTAGAGAAATGCAAATCAAAACTAAAATTATATCTCACTATAGTCAGAATGGCAATTATTAAGAATATAAGCAATAATAAGTGTTGGTGAGGATGTTTGGAAAAAGGTACACTCATACATTGTTTTGGGGACTTCAGATTGGTGCAACCACTTTGGAAAGCAGTATGAAGATTCCTAAAGAAACTTGGAATGGAATAACCATTTGATCCAGCTATCCCACTCCTCAGTTTATAACTAAAGGACTTCTTATCAGCATATTACAGTGACTCAGTCACATCAAAGTTTATAGCAGTTCTATTCACAATAGCTACACTATGGAACCAACCTAGATCCCCTTCAGTAGATGAATGCATAAAGAAAATGTGGTATATATATACACAAGGGAATACTACTCAGTCTTAAAGAAGAATGAAATTATGGCATTTGCAAGTAAATGGATGGAACTAGAGAAGATCATGCTAAGTGAAATAAGCCAGTCCCAAAAAACCAAAGGCTGAATGTTTTTCCCTGATAAGTGGATTCTGATCGATAGTGGGAGGTGGGTACAAAAGAATGAAGGAATTTTGGATTATGCAGAGGGGAATAAGGGAAAAGTGGGGCAGAGGGGATGGGAAGCAAAAAATAAACAAGATCCATGGAATTCTCTTGGTTTTGGCTTCTCTCTTTTGAGGATAAGGATGTTGTATCTTTCACATGGGAATTTCATTTGCTTTTAAGATATACCAGGAAGATCAGAGTGATTATCTTGCATCTGTTACCTTTCAAGAGCCTTCAATCTAAATAATCAATATCCTAGAATGATGTATTCATCCCTTCATAGGTAAAATGTTGAGTAGCTTGATTTAGCCCTTCCACAATGTACACATGAGTCAAAACAACATGTTGTATTCCAGAAATACATGTACAAATATATGTGTGTGTGTGTGTTATACATAGTTGATTAAAAATAAAATAAAAATACAACTACAAAAAAGAAAAAAGAAAAGAAAAATCATGGAAGAAATTTTTAAATTTTTTTTTTTTGGTACTATGGATGAAGCAGGGGTGATTAACTGCTAAGCCATATCCCCAGATTTTTTTTTTCCTTTTTGATTTTGATACAGGATCTTGCTAAATTGCTTAGAGGCTTGCTAAATGTCTGAGGCTGGCTTCAAACCAGCTATCCTCCTACCTCAGCCCATGAAGCTGCTGTGATTACAGGTGTGCACCATCACACTGAGCTCATGGAGGCAATTTAACTGCATATTACTGAGTAAAAGAAGCCAGTGTGAGGGCTGGGGTGTGCCTCAGTGGTAGAGCACTTGCCTAGCTTGTGTGATACCCTGGGTTTAATCCTTAGCACTGCATAAAAAGTAAATGAATAATATAAATGTATTGTGTTCACCTATAAAAAATTGTTTTAAAAAGAAGCGAGTGTGAAAAGGCTCCATATGACATTCTAGAAAATGTAAAACTCTGGAGACTATAAATAGATCAGTGGATACAGGAGTTAGGGAGAGAAGGAGATGAATAGGTGGAGCACAGGATTTTTTAGAGCAGTGAGACTATTCTGTATGATGTTATAATGGTGAACATGTCACTATACATTTGTCAAAATCCACAGACTGTATTGTATGTTAGGTGTAAATCGTAATGTCATCTATGGACTTTGGATGATGATGCTGTATCAATGTAGGTTCATTGACTATAACCAGGGAACCCCTCTGGTGGTAGAGGGGGAGGTTGGGAGATGGAAGTAGGCAGGGGGAATGTGGGAATTCTGTAATTTCCATTAAATTTTGCTGTGAACCTAGAGTTTCTTTAAAAATAAAGTCTGTCAAAAAAAAAAAAAGAAAGAAGGAAAAAAACAACTGATGACCCTGTTCAAACACTCTTACTGTATCTTGCCTGTGTCCCTGGAATTTTATCTACAGTAAATGCAGAAAGAGAATGATGACTTCTTCTGGGAGGTCAGAAAACACTAGAACATGCGTGAGATCTTTGGGAAGGAGCTCAGGACAGGAATCTCTTCGTTCACCTCCCCGCATTGATCCCCTCCTAAACCACACACACTGCTCTCCCACTGAACATTCTCCCTCTGTGTACACAGAACATTTCCTGGAGATTTCTCTTACAAGCAGGGCCTGAATCTCTTCTTTTCCTTGTAGACTGAAAATTCTGAATTCTGTCCCTGTCTCCCTTCAGAATCCTCGAATGGTTTAGAATTTTACCCTATGGAAATAAACATGAATAATCTCAAGATGAAGATGAAAGTGACATCTTGCAAGGTCCTGGGTTCAATCTCCAGTACTGGAAAAAAGAAAAAAAAAGGAAAGGAAAGAAAATGACATCCAAAATACAGGAAGATGTCAAATGATTCCACAGTGAAATAGGATATGATTTGACCCTACGGACTATAGTAATAGATATTTGAAACAGTTCCTTCCTAGTTAATGGAGAATAAACACAGTGAATACAGATGTCTAAGAGTAGTTTCCTAAGAGGGAAACAAAAGAATAATTTTTATTCTTACACCTACTGAGACTTATGATAGAGTTTTTAATTATATTTATGAAGTTCTTTTCCACCAAAAATGCAAATGGCTTAAATGAAAATTAATTAATAATAATAAAAAGTAGAAGAAAATCAAGATAAAAAATGAAGGCAAGAATACATGCTGTTTTAGCTCATTTTCTATTACTATAGCAAAATACCCAATGTTGGATCACTTTATGAAGAAAAAAGTTTTATTCAGCTCACAATCCTGAAGGTTCAAGGGCAGAGCACAGGCATCAGCTCAGCTTTGGTAAGGACCTCATTGTGGTGGCATTAAAATGGGCAGGAACACATGTGAGAGAAATCATATCACCAGACAAAGCCAGAAATCAGTAAGAGACTGGTAACGACCTTATTCAAGGCTCTTGAAGGCCCACCACCTCCCCATATTGCCACCCCTGAGGATCAAGCTGCCAACACATGGACACTTGGAGGACAAACTTAAACCACATTCAATCTATATCAAATCCTAAATCCACATTATGTAAAGAATGACTGAAATGGTTCTAAGATTCCTGTTAGCCAAGGAGACAATGAAAAACATTCTAGTGTTTAAGAAAAACTAATATTTTCCCTGAGTTTAAATTCTGAATGAAAAATGATGTCAGAGATTTTGTACAGGAAACACTATCTTAAAAATATGTTTACAATGATTGCATGCTGAAGAACACACATGTGAAGCTATATACTTCAGAGGGCTGGTATTCTATATTGCTCACTGAGATCTGATACAAATGCCTCAGAATCCAACACACCCAGGCATTGGGATAGACATACAATTATAAAGATGTGGAAACTGATATGTGTGAATGTGTTCCCCAAAGTTTATGTGCTGGAAACTTAATCCTGCAACAGGTTTTTTAAGAGTATTAGGTCCTGAGGGCTCTGCCCTCATGAATGGATTGATGCCATTACTATGGGAGTGGGTTTGCTCTCACTGGAATAAGTTCCTAATAAAAAGGTGAGTTTGGTCTGCCCACCCCCACTCCCCCTTGTGATGCTGATGCCTTCATGGGGTTTTAATGCAGCAAGAAGGCCCACACTAGATGCTGGCAGCTGGATCCTGGACTTCTCAGTCTCCAAAACCCTGAGCCCATGAACTTCAGTTTATTATAAACTACCCAGTTCGTGCTGTTCTGTTATAATAGCACAAAGCAGACCAAGACAGAAACAACCAGTTTTATTAACCAAATTCAAGAATGATGTCACCAAGAACTTTCCATTCCAAAGCATTTTGATCATCATACCTGTTAAATGACTGCTATTAAAATGAAAGATAAGTATTTGCAAGAATGTGAAGAAAAGAGAGACTTCACACATTGTTGGCTTGAATGTAAATTGGGACAGCCATCATTTTTAGAAAGTATGAATGATTCTTAAAAATATATAAACAAAATGACAATATGATCTGGACACTCCATTTCTGGATATGTATCCAAAGGAAGTATAATCATAATCTCCAAGAGATATCTTTATTGCCATGTTCTCTGTGGTATTATTCACAGGAGCCAAGATATGGAATCGACCTAAGGGTCTACTTATGGATGAATGGATAAAGAAAATGTACCATGTTCATACAATGGAATATTATTTAGCCTTAGTAAATAAGAAAATCCTGCCATTTATAATAACATGGATGGACCTGGAGGACATTACACCCAGTAAAATGAGCCAAATACAGAAAGACAAATATCTCAAGATCCCACCTCTATATAGAATCTAACATAGTTAAATTCATAAGCAGAGAGTGGAATGGTAGTTGCTAGGGACTGGGCTGAGTGAGGGATGGGAAGGAGGAAAGTCAAAGGGAACAACGATTTATAAGAAGATAAATAGTGTCTACAGGTAACAAAAGGAGCATCACAGGGAGAAATCTGGAAGCTCTTCACCTTGGCTAGGTGAAGAAGGTTCACAGCATGGGGACAAGTCAAGAGGGCAGTGCACACCCTGGACATGCTGAGATGAATGGCACTTCATCTCTGTGGTCTCCCCACAGTCACAGCCCAGCCAACCAACTCAAATCAAGGAACATTCTGCAAAATATACATGAGCAGCAGTCCTCAACAATGCCAAGGTCAACAGAAGGAAGGGCAATCTGAGCAACTGTCACAGGCAGAGGAGCCTTAAGGAGACATAATTGGAACTAAATGCAGTGTGGTATTCTGGACAACATCCTGGAACAGAAAGGGAACATCGATAAAAACTAATTAAATCCAAGCAAAACTGTGGGGGTCCTCTCTGCCATGTCCCGGTGGAGGAGAAGAGGGTTAACTGCTAGAGGAGGATGTTGGCTGTGTATCACTCAATTACCCAAAAACTTATCTACTCAATAAACACACAAGAACCAATATTGGTTCTCTTTTTAAATGAGAGGGGACATGATGGGTCTGGCCCTCCCACCTCTGGCCTCTTACAACAACTTGCCCAACTCTCCTTTATTTATAATATACAGGTAAAGGGGGCAAGGACCAGGAGGAGCTTCTTCTGTGTTGGACAGAATAGGGTAGAGTTATGGGTGCAATTTTCTTATGGGGAATACTCCAGAAGGAGACAAGGAACCACTCCCACACAGCACCACATGCCTCCCAGCTGTTCCTAGAAGCCAGGCCTCTGCATCCCATGGCTCAACCTAGTCTGATTCTGCTAAATAAGAATGACTTCCCACACAAAACATGCAGCTGAATGTAGGCTCTACAGTAAGATTTAACAGTAGGGATAACAGTGTGCCCTCTACTGGAACTCTGTACTCCCTTTACCTTTCTGTAAAACTAAAGAAGTATAGGAAAATCAAGTGTATTTTATTTTATTTATTTAGATTTATTTTGGTGTATGGAGGATTACAGGCAGGGGCGCTCTACCACTGAGCTACATCCCTGGTTGTTTTGTTTTAATTCACTGTGAAAGAGCGTCTTGCTAATTTTCACAGACTCGACTTGGACTCTCCAGTTCCAGCCTCCAGAGTAGCTGGGATTACAGACATGAGCCACCATGCCTGCCTAAAGTCTAAGTTTTAAAAGCTGCCTTTGGGAAAGGAATAGTTTGTAGAAGAAAAAAATCAATCTGCTCTGTTTTCATTTTCCAGGCTATTATCAAGAAACCAAAGAAGTTGCAGGAAGAATTGAGGAGCCTGCAGGATTCCTTGTGGGAGCCTCCCCTACCTTCTGTGCAGTTCCCGACTTCCCAGAAGTATCCTCATCCTCACATGGATACGCCCTCTCTGGATCTCTGCCCCACTCCTTCCACAGCCTGCTCAGGCAGCTTCCAAAGGCAGTGCAGTGGCAACCCCGTTGTTTACAAGGCTTAGCACAGAAGACCTGAGCTCACTTTTCTGTCCTTCCCTGGGAAATCCCCTGGTCTACCTGTGCTCCCAGCTGCTTTACAGAAGGGTCCACTTCATACTGTGTTAGTTTCCAGAATCCCATCTGTTACTCAAAACACAAGATGGAGTATATTTCCTTCTTTGGTCCCACCATGATGGTTCCTGGCTGTCTCACTTACTGAGAGGAAGAGTGCTCCCAGGTCACTATTACCATCCCAGGCTCCTCTAGGGAACACATTCAAGCTGCATCCAAAATAGGGGTGGGCTGACATCAGGGACCACTTCCTATCCATGAGCACTTCCTTCCTGGGCATCTGAGTTCATGGATCTCATGACTACTTCCCATTTGTGACTCATGGAGACTTTACGAGGTTCTGGAGTTTGGGGGAAGGGTAAGTTCCTGGTGTGTTGAGGCAGGTGGGAGAGGAAGCAGCAAGCTGAGGTGGGGTCCCACCCCAACTGCCATCTCTGTGCTCTTCCTCTCCTGCATCCAGAGTTCAAGGTGTGTCTGATATGTTCAGCTAATCCCACTGTCCTGGATCTAGAGGAGAGTCGCCACCTGGCAGGACTTAAAATGAAGGACTTTCTAACTCCAGATTCTGATACCAGTAATATCTGGAAAGATACACATTAAGACAATGTAAAACATTTAGTAAAAATCAAATCTGTCATTATTTCTGCTGCTATTCCTTTCTGGGTAAGTGAGTTGCAATTCAGCATCCTTTTCTTTCAGGTGAAGAACTTCATTTCAAATTACTTGTGGTGAGGAACTGCTAGCATCATGGATCCTACCAATTTTATTTATTGGAAAGTGAATTTATTTTGCCTTATTTTCTCATTTTTGCTTATTATGTGAAATTCAGTTCACTAATTTGGAAGTAAATTTACATGAATATTGGTTATCGTTTAGAATTATGTGCTGTCACCACCACTAAGATGTGCTCTTACCTACCCTGGCCCTAAAAGCTTCCTCATGTCCCTTTGAGTTTGATTCTCTCCTCCACCCCAAGCCCAAGGTGACCACTGGTCTCTTTTCTGACTATAATTTTGCATATTTAGAATTTCATATACATGTAGTCATGTAGTATGTAGTCCTATACAGCAAAAGATTTTTAAGCTTTGTTATGTGCATATTAATGTTCTATTTGTGTTATTAGTACTGAAAACTAGCTTATCCATTGGTTTATCTACTGAAAAGTTGATAAAGAGATAGGTTATTATCACTTTGGGTCTGGTATAGATATAAATATATAAATAAAACCACTATGAACATTTGAATGTAAGTCTGTTTAGACATGCTTCTTTTTTTGAATAAATTCCCAAAAAAGGGATTGTTGGGTCATATGATAGCATATGTTGAATGATGACAGGGATTGTGAGACTGTTTTACAAATGGAGGTTATTTTTTGACATTTCTTGCAGGAATGCATGAGATTTCTGCCTGCTGCATGTCTTCTTACCATGTGGTATTTTAACAAGTTTTTTAACTATTATCCATTCTAGTTGGTGTGAGGTGGTACCTTATTGTTTTAATTCACATTTCTTTGTTGACTGGTGATGGTGAGCATCTTTTCAAGTACTTACTAGTGACTTGCATAGCTTCTCCTGTGAACTGTTTTTCACCTTTGTAGAATAAAGTGTTGTCTGTCTCATTAGTGACTTGCAAATGTCCTCCATCTATTCTGGATATTGGCCTGCATTCCAGTGTATGTCTTGGAACATTTCTCTCCCTTCGTGTGGCTTTCATTTTTACATTTTTATCATGTTCATTGAAAGGTATGTTTAGAAAGTGACTTGAGTGGTGGCAGAGGAGGCCCCTGTGTAGGCCAGGTCATGGCACACTCTGGCGGCCTGGTGGGACCAGTGGCATTGGGTGGGACGTCCCCATGACTAGCACGTGTGATCACCAAGCCTCAGATGTCAGCCTATCAGAAACTCAAAATGGCAATGTGTCTGAAGAAACAATGGAAGTCAGAAAAGATAAAAAATTCCTGAAACTTTCTGTGAATGTGGACTAGTCAGAAATGCAAAATGGAGACATGTCTGAAGAAATAGTAAAAAATGTAAACATTAAAAAATCCCCCCAGAAATCTACCATGTTAAGCAATGGAGAAGCAATAACACAGTCTCTGAATTCAGAAAAAAAAGAAAAAAAAAGAAGAAGAAAAAGAGAAAAGTGGTGAATGATGCTGGGCCTGATGCAAAAAGAGTAAAAACTGAAGAAGGCACTGAAGCTCCTGAAGAAACAGAAAACAGTGTAGAAAAGCCAGTTGGTGAGGAAGAGGACATGAAGTGCCCAGCCTGCCCCTGGGACTGACAGGAGCTGCTGAGGAT